>PVHX01015089.1:0-48058 GCA_004024805.1 Geosciurus inauris | reverse complement strand
AATTTTTATGTATGACAAAAAAATATGTATCTTGAAAAATAAAGTCAGAAAAATGTCGGCAAGGGCATGAATTCAGTGATGCATTTATTTTTCTTTTTACAAGAAAAATGACAATATTTCTAACATTTCTTTCTCACAAATCCTTTTATACAGACTGCATCAATCCATGAATGTCACTTTTGCCACAGTCATCATTGGTATTCCTAATGGTAACTCTATTACAGTATAGGCTCTCAAATAGATTTTGTTACAGCCTTAGGAACAAGAGAAAGGAAATGTTTACTACATTCATTTTCTTGGCTCAGAGCAGAGTTATTTAATGTTATTGCTTTTCTGTTTATTTGCCAAGAAAATTATTGGGCTAAAGGGTCCATTTAGAATTGGACTTTTTCTCAAGTCTTTAATTATTAAAACATGAAAAATATTTAGGTACAAATTTATGGAATGTATACACACACACACACACACACACACATATAACTTAAGGTTAAAGGTTCTAAGAACAATAAAAATCTTTAAACTGTGATAGATTCTGTTCCAGGTTATAAAGGTAGCAATTTTTCAGGTAACAAAAATAAAGAAATGAAGAAATGGTTTAAGCTTCTGCTACAGCAGTTTGTAGATTTCATCTTGAACTATAATTCATGGGTTTTTTAACTAATACATAAAAATAAAATGATTTTTTTGCTACACAACTGCAAAGCTTTCTAAATGTCAGCTCATATTCTTCCCAATGAATTATTTCTCAAATTTACTGAATTGGAAGACAATTTTTAGAACAAATAATGAGTCCATTCAATATTATTCTTTAACAAACTAAGATGTATGTAGTCATCACTTTTAATACCATCCCCACAAAGCACAATTCAGAATAACTATGCTGTCATTTAGGGCTATATATTGATCTAAAGAAACAATTTAATGATATACACATTATTTTCTAAGGGCAATATAAAAAATGCACCACAAGCTGAGTATCTTCAAAAAACAGAAATTTATTCTTACAATTCTGGAGGCCAGAAATCTAAAATCCAAGTGGGCAGGGAAAGGTGCCATCTCAGAATCTAGGTAGAATCTTTTCTTGCCTCTACAGCTTCTGATCACTTTTCCTCCTATTGTTCATTGGTTTGGAATGGAATTACTCCAATCTGTCTCTGAGGTCTTATGGCAATCTCTTTGTGTATCAGGGTGCTCAAATTTCTCTTATAAAAATACAAGTCACATTGGATCATGGCCCAATCTAAAGGTATAAATATCCTAATTCAATTAAGTTCACAGTCACAGACACTGAAATTAGAACTTCAACACATTTTTGAGGAACAAAGTTCAACTTGTAGCAATGACCATTCTATATCTCAAGTGTTATATGATAGTAGCTGTTCAGGAGCATATAATATATTGTATTCTGAGCAGAGAGAACTTCTAGCAGTTAGAAATCTCCTGATATTTAGCTGAATATCACAAATAATGGTTTCAAATTTTATGTGGGAGAAATACAACATAGACCTACAAGGATAAAACAAAGATTTGCTTTATAAGAAGGAGCCATAATTTAAGAGCTGGACAGTAATCTTGGTGTTAATGTAATCGCTAAAGAATAGAATTTCCCCTGATGATGTCAGAAGAGACGCACAGCACCAAGATCTTTTTGAACATGACTTTAGGTCATCAAATGGCATCACTGAATGCAAGAAGACAACAGTAAAACTTAGAGTCTAACTATTAAAAATCAAATTACAGTAAGTTTTTTGGCTTTATTAGTTATTTAATATCATCTATGACTTAGTAAGTTTGAGGGCAAATATGTAAATGTATTATCTTCATTTTGCACTTCTTTCTGTTGAAATCCTTAAAAGTTCATTGATAATAAATATGCCAAGGTTGTTTCTAAAAATAAGAATGTCAAAATGGCAGTGCCCTTTTGGATTTGTTAAAGGACTGCATTTTTTTTCCCTCATTGAACATTATTCAAATGTACTCCATTGCATTCTTTTTCTGTAATTAGACAACAGCTTCTAGAGGCACCTAACTACATAATTAAATAATACAGGGTGAAATAAAACTTTGACTACAACTGTAAGTTTAGTTTGTTATTATAATAGATTGTTGTTTTCCTTGCTGTGAATAGTGCATTGTTAGATATTTATGATTCTCTTATATTATGCATTCTTATAATGGGCTTTCATACGGATATTTTCTTGTTTAATCGTCAGACGCAAAACGTTTGAGTTCATATTCATTAAAATTCATTTGTATTAATCTTATTATTAAAAAGAGTATTAAAATAGCATCTGTTATTTTAACAGTGTGTTCACTGTCAGGCAGTTTTTAAAGCATTTTAACCTATCTTAACTCAGTACTCACAATAATAATTTGGGTTGGTTCGAGTTAAACTCATATATAACATAAAAAAAAATGAAGCATGGGAACCCTAAATAATTCCATCCAGGTTATTCAGTAGGAAAATGTTAAAATCAGAGTAGCAGTTTACATGTCTTGTTTCAGAGTCTACCCTCTTAAGGAGTTCATTGCTTCTCCTGGGTTGTAAAATGTGTTTCCAAGATTGTATGTCAGATTAAATAGGGACAATTTGAGAAGCCCAGTGTTGTGTTTTATATGTTTTTAAGTTATTTTAAAGGGGAAGTATAAAAATTGATATTTGTGTAATGGAGAACATGAGGATATTTTCTGTATAAGGAGGTCTATACATTAGAAAGATTATGTAATTATACTTATTTTAATGACTTATTTAACTACTTATTTTAACTATTCATAATTTGCACTTAGTTTTTTAAAAGATAATGTTGTCAAAGATACATTTTTTCTAATTTTAGCTTTGCTTAAATTTATATGCCCATAAGCTGGAATTATGAATTAATGATGTTTATTCATTTAGTGAACATATATTACTGATAATTTTCTTGAATCTAGAACTATCAAATATTGGGAAATTATTAAAATAAATATTAGCTCACATTATTAAAATATGTATATATATGTGTGTGTATATAAAATACAATGTTAAATACCATAATATTAGAAATATTTAGAAGAGCAGAGTGACTCTCTGATGGTATCAGCAAAAAATACATAGAAAACATTATAGCATGCATGGGGAGATGGTGGCAAAACAAAGACAATGACATTTACAAAGGCCCAGAAGCCAGTAAAACCCTGCCACATAATTTTTATTATTTTTCTTTGGTTTATATCCTATTCTTTCCTTTTCTCTCTACCACAAGGGACTGATACCTGCAATATGTTCCAGGATATCTTGTTCACTGGCTCTGGTTATGTTTTTACCAAAGGACAACACTAGAAAGAGACTGGAAGATGGAAAAGGCAGACTATTTCTACCATTTTTATCTTTTTTCAGAGCATAGATTATATTATCTATGGTCCCAGCTTCTGATAGGTATTCCTCTTCATATAGCTTCAGTTCTCATTAGATTGCCTAGGATCCTAGACTCTGGTTACATGAATTCTGTCCATTTCTCTCCATTCCTAGGCATTATAATTGTTTCTTTTTGGTATCAATTTCTGGAATACTTCATTTCTTCTGTTTACCCTCAAAACATTAAAGAGTACTTAATGCAATGTTTGAGAACCATTTCACTCAGGGGCAAGGTAAAGAAAAGAAGAATAACAGTCAGAACTTTTGCAAAGGAAACTGAGAAAGAAGAGACAGAGAAATGGAAAAGCAAGAAAGTAGTATCATGAAAACCTAGGGCAGATCACAGAGGAAGCATTCACTGATGTCAAATGTCTAGTGAAGATAAAGTTTGACAAATTTCTATTGTATCTCAAAATTATGAATCCACTGCTATTTCCAGGAAAGAATGTTAAATTTGTGGGGAAATTTGAAAAGAAATTAAAAGTTTGCATGCTGACTAAGTGAGGAATAGGTGAAGAAGTTGACCAAAATAAATGAAGTGATAAGTGAAGAATGGTAGCTAAAAAATCATCAACTTTTGTGATTTCTCTCAGGATAGATACACAAGATAAAAAGTTTCAATGTGAATATAATATACATTGGGTTACATGAAAGACAAAGGAAAAGCAGTCATGGAAAGAATGAAAGTAGATGATGTGAATACTTAGAGATCTAAGGTGATATTGAGAGATGATTAAAAATATAGAGTACAAGGGTGGTTACATGGGCTGGAAATTTTAAAAATCACATATATTTACTATAATAAGACATACATTAAACATTCATTTCTATGAACACTCCACAAAAAGAGATATTCTAACATCAAAGAGAAAAATGCCTACATTTTTGCAGGATGATATAAGGCCTGGTGAAGGCTACAGAGATGTTGTCTTATAGGAGAATCCAGAGTGTAATGAAGCTCCAACGGGCAAGAAATTGCATATGGGGGACGATTTATTATGGTCCTATTTACATCATGTATGAGTTACGTTGAATGTCAAGAGTTGAATGATAAATTCAGGGATCAGTATTTATTTGGTAGCTTAACCACCCCAATTTTTCAAGAATACTGAGATAAATGTTGGATTACAAAGCATATTTTTTACCTTTTAATTTTACATATCCACATGGATTTACCTTCAATTTAGGCTCATTTCTTAACTTTTTGTAAACATGTGTTGTGTATTTGCATGTGTGCATAAGCAAGTTATTCCATTTCAACCACTGAAAAGAATTTTTATTATTTTCTATGTCAGAATTTAGAGAATGAGTAGTTCATCTTTACAAGTTTGGTGATCATGAGGAGAATTAAAAATCAAAAAAAAATTGAAAAGTAAGGAGAAGTCAGTAAAAGCTTTCCTTTAATCACATTTGAAGATTTCTTTGAGATATTTCATTTAAGCAGGGTGCTTTCCTAAGTATAATAGTGTATTTAAAGATAAATGTCCATGAAAGAGGAAAAGGCAACTATGATCTCTTAATCATAGTCTTTTGAATTCAAATTAATTTTCTTTTATGTGGTGCTGGGGATTGAACCCAGGGCCTTCTTCATGCAAGGCAGGCACTTCTACCAACTGAGCTATGTCCCCAGCCCTCAAATTAATTTTTTTATTTATAAAATTAACAAGGTGTTATTATTTTGTGTGTTAAACAATTTCCATTTACATCTCCCTGTAAATATGGTGAAATCACCCCAGGAAAGTAGACAAAGGAAAACAAGGAAGGAGGAAAATAATAAGGGGAGGAGTATAGGGAAAAGGAACTGAACAACAATGCTATTATGAATTACGTTCAATAATTACGCCGACTCTGACTCCATTTTCTGAAAGTTGCTGTAATCAATCTGTTATCTTCCAATATGTGAACAAGGACTCACAAAATATGTATTACATATTGAATATATGTATAACAGTATCAAAATTCTCAATTAGGGGTCTACTAAGAATAATATCACAGGTTCCATAATGCTACAAATATTGTGGAGGAATGTGGCATTATGATATGGATGAAGAATGTAAAAGTCATACAATATAATCATCTGATTGGTTGGAGTTCTATTAAGAGAAAAGCCAAATACATATTTTTAATATTTATATATGTGTATATATATTCAAATAGAAAAAAATTTGATAGGACAATTATTATGCACAATTGTGATAACATCCAAGATAGTTCTTTTCAAGTAAAGAACTTGAAAGGTGTGAATAGGAGAAAAAACCAACACCTGGTCTTTGCAGTGGTGCAATTGGATACATTTAAGCTCCCAGGGTATTCCGAAGATAGCTATATTTGCTACTGGAGTGGGCCTAGGAATAGGCTGTATAAGACACAAAAGATTATGGTCACAAAAGATACCATGAATTTATAGGAAAGAATCTAAAAGTGAGCCCAGGCTTATTGTTGGTTAGCAAGGACCACAGTTGAAAAAGGACAAACAATGCAGAGTAGGAAGAGAGAGGACCTATGACTGCAACTGAGATGACCTTCAGAAAATGGGAGGTGCTGCCTCATTTCTTTATCCAAATTTTGTTTATAAGTTTTATTTATATTCACATGGATAAGGGTATTCTCTGAAATGTATTTGACAAATGTAATTTGATCATTTCAAATTATTTAATTTTTTTGATCATGCATGCTTCTGCCTTCTTATAACCTACCTGAATGAGAAAACAAAGTATGTTACAAATGCTAAAAACACCAAAATGTGTATTATTTTTGCCAATGATTTCTTGCCTTCAGTATATTATTTTGTTTGGCCCAAGTGTTTTAAATTTTGGATGTATCAAGTGTAGATGTTTTCAGTGTTTTAGAAACATCACTGCTATATTTTTTTTCAATTTACTCTTAATATATTTGATTACATATAGGTAGTGCCATTCTTATTCTCTCCAGATTTAATAAAATCAGAAATAGAATTCTTAATTTAATTATGGTTGGAAAAATGTCTAAAAACCTAAGTAAATGATACCTTTAGAAGTATTTAGAATTATAGATAAATGCATTTAGCTGTGCTCTTTGTTTCATAGAAGAAAATGTGCAATGTTTTTATAAATAGCTTTCTAATGGAATGACAATTGAAAAAAATTGTTTTATGAATCAAGAGAGGAAGCATTTTTAATTAACTAAACTATTTGATGAAACTATTTGGTAAAAGTATGCTTTTATATCACCATTAATTTTGAGTAGTGGCCATTTATGCTTTATTTTCTATTTTTATTTTAATGTAGGAAATATAAAGCATAAATTTTGCTGTAAAAATGCAGATGTTTCAGATGAGAAAATAGTTTCTTCTTTAAATGATTTTAAAATCTTTACCAGATTAAACTGGAATTTTCTAACATCTAGTTTATCAGTATAGTATAAAACTGTATTTTTCTCAAATGTTCTTTTATTTTCAAGATAAGCATGAAAAACAATTTCTTCTCATATGCATAAATGGTTCTTGAGTTTACACCAGGAAACAATTTACCCAATTTGAGATCTATAATAACATGTGTAGTATTCTAAACTTCTTTATCCAGTTTACATTTTTCTCATAATACATTTAACATTAACCCATTTCTGATAATACCAAAGATCCTTTCTATTTGAGGCAATTAAATCATTAAAAATAATAATGGATTAATAATAAAAAATTAGTTTGGACCCAGTAAATTTTTTAGGGTAGTACTAAAAATTGTAACACTGAAATTCAAAGTTATGTTACTTGAGACAAAATACAATTTAATATTTGCTTATGTAAAGTCCAAAATGGTGCTTGTGATCAGGCAGCAGCATTCTTCCAAGTGATAATTTGTGAAACCATACCCTTCTAGTTCATGGTTCAACTCTCTCAAGATGGGTCTACCACCTGTTGCTGGATGAAATGGAAAGAGCTTAGAAAGTTAGATGTGCGATGTTTTAGGAAGCCTTACACCACATTGCTTAGAGTGCAATCTAGCCTTCAGTAATTTCCATTAGCCTAAAGAAATTGGTTTGAATGGAATACAGCAGACATTAGTGAATCTCTTCCAAGCAAAATAAGTTATTTGAAAATATTATTTAAACTAGCTATCTTGGATAAGTAAGTTCCTGGATAATAAAATTATTTTGGAATAAAGAGTATTTAGTATTTAAAATAACACTTTCCCACATTTGCTACTGCTTTATTGTTAGCATACATTTATGAGTTCTTCAAGGTCTAAATTTTTCTATCACATGTTAATTTGCACCACAAGAAAAATATTGGGAAAGGTATCTAAAGTTGCACATTAAAAAAAATGTGCCGGGCACAGTGACGTACACCTATAATCTCAGTGGCTCTAGAGGCTGAGGCAGGAGGATCACTAGTTCAACGCCAGCCTCAGCAAAAGTGAATTGCTAAGCAATTCAGTAAGATCCTGTCTCTAAATAAAATACAAAATAGGGCTGAGGATGTGGCTCAATGGTCGAGTGTCCCTGAGTTCAATCCCTAGTACCCAAGACAAATAAACAAACATACAAATGAACAAACAAACATAGGTGAAGACCACTTTATCCTCAGAAGCCTGGACAAAAATCTTTAAAGATTTAGCCCAATGTATTTGTTTGGGGGATGATTGTTACCAACTGTGAAAAATCATTCAATCTAATTGTCAGTATAATAGACCATGGTCATTTTATGGCACAGGGCATAGTCTTTGGAAATCAATGCTCATAGACCAAAGCTGAAGAAATATTTGAGATCTAAACATTCTAAAAGCTTTCTGTAAGGATGATTTGTTGCCCAGGGATTGGGAGATAATGACTGCTTATTTTGGTGGTCATGAACTCCAGAAGACACTAAAGGTCAAACTAGTCACATTTATTCATAATTAAATACTGATTCTAAGAAAGGTAACACATTAGTCCATTCATCTCACTACCCCCCCACACCCACATTTATGCCTGAGACCAATAAACCTAAACTTCCTTCTGCAATCAGTAAACAAAGAATAGAACAATGGATTTGGGAAGAATAACTACCCAAATTTCAATTTTTTAATAACAAAAATATTCAACACTATGCATTAAACTCTGTAAATAAACAGATTCTCTTAGCTCAGATAAGTATTTTCATATTATAATTATTTCCATAACACTTTACTACAGGCTTAGTTCTTTTTGAGCTTGATGCTATTTGATGATAAAAGGATTATTTTAATTTCCAATAATTGAATATATTGCAGATGACTTTTTCTAAACTTAGTGTTAATAAAAGATCCATTTAAATATTTTCATTGTTCAGTATTTTTATCTCTATTATGCTATAAGGTAATTTAGAAAGTTTTATTTTGAGGAAGTAGTTGATCATTTTATAATTACCTCATTTGGATCACTGTTTTCACAATTTATAAGTTGACTTAAAGATGTATTATTATCTAATTTACCATTTGAGATATTTTCTATAAAAAGCATACTTTCTAATTTCTTATCTCCTTTAGCCTTAATTCTTTTATACCAACATTGACAAATGACCAAAATTTTAACAGCTTCTTGTTTTAACATGCAAAGTTAATAACATGCAAATATTATAAGTTAATGCGACCTTATACCAAATTGTGCTCTCTATAACAAATAGACTGTGCACTATTCCATAAAGTGAAAATGGTCTACTACACTGTTTTTACTGTTAAAATTTCTCTAGAACAACTCTGTGTATTATTAATATTTTAAAACTTTAATGGATATTTCTGTTTTTTTTCTTACTTTCTTCTTTCCTTTTATCTCTTTTCCTTTCCTTTTTTTCCTTTTCTTTCTTTTTTAAACCATTAGTTTTTCTACTCAAATATCAGAATCCTGACTGAATCTTAACTTACATAACATTTTGATACATGCGTAGGTGTTGTATACAGGTCTTTGTATCCTTCAGTTAATTTTCACTCTAACTGAATTTTAGTCAACTGTCCTGGAGTCAGAGACTGTTTCCATTGTCTCCTTTAATTATGATAATGAATAGGTAAAATTATTTACTACAAGATAATAAGAAACTCTGTTCTTGCCAAAAATCAATGAAAGAAACCTAAAATTTACAGATCATTGTTTCTAAATTCAGCTTCCTTTGCAATCATTTTGGATTTTTCAAAGGGAAATAGCACACCTTGATGGTGTTTGTATTTGATATTTAGATGATATTCTATGCAGGATTCATATGATAAAACCCCAGTCGAATGCCTCCGCCTTGTTTCTCAGAAGTCTTAATTCACATTGGCTACATTTTGAATAAGTTTGCCAAGCGTATTCCAGGCTATATGAAAATCCTGCAGGGTTTATGGCTGCCTGATCTGTATAATCTTCATCAGGGTTTTATCTTAATGGTTGAAAATAGAATCATTGAGTAGAAATTAATTTCTCTGAATTGTTTGGCAAGGTGGACTTCCAAAGGAAATTCACATTATTATTTTTAAATTTTGTGTTTCTATTGCATTATTTCTTACTTTAAATTATTTATTTTTGTGCTTATTTCAAACTGACAAATGCCAGCTTTGTATATAAACAATGAGTATAGTACATATCCCATTTGATTGTTGAGATTTCCCATTTTGAAGCAAAAACCTCTCAGAATATAAAAAAAGTATAACACTTGTAAAGGAAAATCAATAAGCCCATTGAGGATAATGTGTTTCATGTTGTATATGCATCTGAGTAGTGGGAGTAATGTTGTGGTATACCAGATAGCTCAATGAAATATTATGGGGAGAAAGCTGACTCCTGAGTCTGACTGTAAAGTGCTCATGTGAGAATCTAGCATGTATCCTGAGAATAATGGGAGTCAGTGAACAAATCCTCCTATAAATGAGAAAACTTCCCCAATAGGTAAGACACAGGTAAAATGCACAACACAGTATGTGTCATGGAGAACAATATCAAGTGTTAATTTGCCACCAGTAAATAAAAAGATAAATCCTATGTTAGATCCGTTAAAGGTGGCTAAGGGAAACAAAACACCAGGCCACCCACATAGGCAAAAGAACAATCAATCAGACCCAGCAGACAAGCAGTGAGGGCAATTCATAACCACCATCTATCAGCAGATCCCTGACCAACTCCAGGAGGACATAGGACTCCCAAAAACCTCCTTTTCCTGTCCCAAGCCCCTCTTCCTGCCCTAAGCTTCCCTTTCCTGTCCCAAGCCCTCCCCTTCCTACTCCAAGCCCAGAAAACTTTCAAACCAGCTGAGCCTGCCTGCTATTCTCCCAGACCTGCTCTGTTGGACTAGGGAGTCTGGGGGTGGGGGGGACTATATCAATAAAGCCTTGCTCAGCAGTTTTAATTGGCCTCCTTTCAGTCATCATTATCTGACCTTACACCGTAGAGCTTCAATGTGGTTGGGTCATTTAGTATTAACTCCATGTAGAGTTGCTAACCAACTGAAAATTTTGATTCCTGTGGGAATAGTAAAAATTTTTGTAGCTTATGTGAAATATGCCTGTGGGTCTACATCTATTCCTTATGTAAATATATGGTGAGCTCAAATAACAAATCCTAAACTATAGATATTATAGTTCACACCATTCCTTATAATCAAAAAGTTCTTTAACTTCCTGAGTAATAGGTTATAATATGTGAAATGATTCTAAATCCAGATGATAAAAATATAAAGTTCTGGATATCCAAAAAATCAGAATGAGTGTTGGTAAAGAATTAGACTTCCTTTTCCACTGGGATCAAACAAAGTATTATTAAGATTATGATCAGTAAGAAGCATAGTAATTCCCACTGTTAGGATTATGAAGGAAAGTCATAGTAATACAGCTATAATTAAAACTGGTTGGACAAATAAAGGTGTTTGAAATTATGATATAGTGGGAGGTTTTATATTAATAAATTTATAATAAAATCAATAGTTCCTAAAATGGACAATACACCCGCACATAATTTTTCACTTTACTAGGATCTGCATTGATTAAAATCCTGAATTGAAACTTTCAAAATGTTAGTTATATATTCGACACAAAATAAAAACTCATAGGATACTAATAGATTATTCTACTTTTCTCAAACAAGTACATCTCAAAGCCACCCTAATTTATATTTAAAAATATATTACTTCCAAAAGTACATGCTCATGTAGTTGCTGGTGATTTAGATTTGATCAGGCATTTTCATTTAACTTGCTTTTTTATTCTGAAAAATGACTTGAATATTCATCTTAATTCATATTTGCATTTTCCTGACTCCATATAAACCACAAACATTTCTTTTTCTCTCATTTTGTTTACCTAGTTTTATTGTCTCAGTTATCATAGCTAAAGTATGGGATGTTCAGGAAATTCTCAAGATAATAATGAAATTTGTGCTGCAATAGTTTGGTATTGACAGGAGTCTGAACTAATTTTTTGTTGTTTTTAATTGTGTATGTGTGTGTGTTTTAATAGTAATTGAATGGCACTACTGGGCTTAAATTAACCTTTGAGTTTATTAATAATGAGTTCATAAAGAAAAACTACATGAACTGTTGTCTAATTGTATTATAAAAATGTATTATATGACCATTATAAGTTCAAATTAAATCATTTTACATAATTAATCAGTGGAATTCACAAATAGTATTAGAGATCAGAATAATATAGAAATTTTTTAAATGAAAATAATGGAAGCTAGTCTGAAAGTATTCTATTTTAAATTTGGTTTGGAATCTCTCTCTGATTTTTTATTAAATATTTAAGTTTGACATACTTTTAGATTCACATGCATTTGTAAGAAATTATATAGAAAGTTGGTTTATCCTGTAGTCTATTTCTTTAAATTGTAACACTTTACAAACTACAGCTCAATAACACCTCCAAAATATCAACATTGATGTAGTCAAGTTACAGAACAATTCTGTCATTACTTCTTCTGTAGCACTTTGGTAGTTACATGTATTTCTCCACACCTAGGCCCTCCTTAATCACCAGAAATACCTAATTTCTAAAACCGTCTCCAAGTACCATTTATCATACACCAATATTAATAACTGTTAACATGAAGATTTTGAGGGTATAGTATGAGACAAAAGAATGACTTAGTCATACTATGTACTTTTCTATTACTAGGCTTCAATCCTGGTACATTATTGCTGCTATTGCTTTTTGAGTGAGTCATCAAGGTAAAATTTGAAATTTGGATACAGCATATATTGACATCATAAAAATAGTAAACATTTTCTGAAAGACAATATAGCAGTGTATAAAGTTATTTACATGTGATCCTACCATTATATTACTTTGTTCTAAAGTCACAATCAGATATTACATATATAGAAATTACTTTGCATGCTTTGTTAATATTGCATAAGAATTAAAAATCCTGTGTACATAAATAGAAGAATAGAACAATTTATATTCTCAAAGACTGACTATTTCAGTTGAATAATAATATTAATATCTAATAATCAAAATAAATTTGTAGAGAAACCGGGAACTGGTTTGATACATGGGTGTCATTTATTAACAGTGACATAATTTCTTGTAACATTTATTTTATTGCCTTGAACATGGACATAGATCCTCCATTAATGAGTTGTTTGAGTATGATGACATAGGGAACTTACTGAGATCTATAAAAATAAGAAGAAAACAAAATAGATTCATGTGAAACTTGCTATTATAATAAAATATAAAGTATAATTATAAAGATATAAAAATATAACTATTATAATAAATACAAATAAATTTAATAAGCACCAATTAATGGGCCAGACAACATGACAATTACATTATCCAGAGTATATATTTCAAATTCCAAATTAATTCTTCAAGCTATTATTCCTATGTCCTTTATTCTGTTCATAAACTGAGAAGTAGCAAGATTATTCTGTCTTAGGTGACTAAACTAACTCTTACTTGGAGCTTTAACCATAGAAATTATACTCATTATTCTCCTGTGTGTTTTGATTTAATTTTAAAATCAGTTTAATATTCTCAACCATTTTAATATACAAAACCAAATCTGGGAGCAATTTATTCAGTGAATTGATAAATCTGTCCTAATTTACATGTAAAAAAATCTGAGCTCAGATTTTACTTGTGAATGACATTTTTCTTTGCATCTGTAGGGGCTGGGGTTATGGCGCAGTGGTAGCGTGCTCGCCTAGCATGCGTGAGGCACTGGGTTCGATCCTCAGCACCACATAAAAATAAAATAAAGATATTCTTTGCATCTATAAAGAATCCTGTATGGCTTGCATTTTAGGTATATTAAATTGGTCTTTTCACTCAATATGAAATACAGACAAAGTAAACATGTCAAAAGCTGAGCTGAGTTGGAGGGAGCTGATCGGACATGTGTCAAAGTAGTGATTAAGACAACAAGCTAAAATGAAAGTAATAGTCAAACCTTTAATCACTTACAGAAAGAGTCTAAATAGAGAAAATGCCAACTCCCCCAGTGTTCCAGTTTTCCCTATGCAAAAAGTTCTAGCTGAAGGTCAGATGTATCATGATAAATGGGAGGCGAATTGTGTCATTGCTGAGGGAATGTTGAGCAAAAAAGCCCTGCCTATTGATGGGTGTAAGAACTGGTGGAGAGGGGAAAAAGGAAAGGGACGGAAAGGAAAAGTAATGAGTACTGAGACAGAGATGGAGAAAGTATCTTCAGTTTCCTTCCCTGATTTTCCATAAGTTCTCTGCAGAGGCACCTGAGGCAATTCTCTCAGGAGATTCTGTGATAAAGAGGCCTCTGTATAGGAACTTGGATGGACTACAGTGGCCAAAAAAGGGGGATCCTATTGCTTGACTACCACTTCCTTCAGAGACTGCAAAATACAGGACATATGCCACATTTGATGTGGGAGAGCAGCATTCCAGTAAGGCCTTGAGATTACCTGTGGTGAGGCATAAAAGATAGCATGTAAAGTTGTGGCTGGAACTGGACTTCACAATTTGGCCATGCCTTAGAGGAAAGGAATCTACAACAATGTTCAAATTATCTTATCTGCTATTCAAATTATCTTTTCTGTTGTTCAAATGATCTTTTCTTCAATGAAAGCTGTGTACTATAACCACATAATCCCAACTAAGACACTTCATCTCTTATTCACATATTTTGGATGAAAAGGCCTATAATGTCCATGCAATTCTAATGGAGTCGTAACAGAGCTACATTGTGAAGGTGGTTTAAGAGAGAGAAAAATAGAAAATAATAGATTAGAGACACCCAGCACATGTTGGCCATTCACTGAAATAATCAAAGGTGATGTGGTCGCGTAATGAAATGGAAGAGACATAGGAAAACATGGTAGTTCAACACAGTCAGTTATTGACCAGGAAAAATCTGAAATATTGGTTCTCAGAATAAAACTGATAAAATAGTTTGCACCAGTGGCTGGGTGGGAGAGAGGATACAGAGCAGTTTGGTCATGGAAGGGAAACAGAAC
Source organism: Geosciurus inauris (assembly GCA_004024805.1). NCBI lineage: Eukaryota > Metazoa > Chordata > Mammalia > Rodentia > Sciuridae > Geosciurus > Geosciurus inauris. The sequence goes on along the minus strand of PVHX01015089.1, from coordinate 33,269 downwards.
CAAGTAGTTTAAAAAAAAGGCAGAATTCAATCTCAAGCATGCAGTTTTAGCAGAAAGGAGATTTGATCCTTTCTTGTAAACCAATGAGGGAAAAGAAATTACTTTTACGTTCCTGTAGTTTCAGGAAGAATGGCAAGGTAAGCCATTTAAAAGGGGCTACTCTGTCCAGATACTCAGAATGAGAGTTCAGAAACTCCTGCTTGTTGGTTCTTCAACCCATTCTTTCTTCTTTTCTTCCTCCTGCCTCCCTGCCTTGATTGCCTCCATTATTTGTTTGTTAGTTGGTGTCTCCAAAACCCAATGGCCTCTATTTCTTTCTTCTCACTGATTTGACAGACAACCACCTTTAGTCTCTGTGTGGGTTCAGGGGAAAGAATATAGCACAGACCTATTGGGAACTTTGAGTGGAAGAAGGCAGAGTGTTTCCCTTCAAAATTGATTATCTATGCCTTGTGAAAAAAAAACAACCTGGCTGAAGATGCAGGGCAGGACTAAGTATGGAGAGACATGATTGACTCTGATGTAAACCTGGCTATACATAGCACCCTATCCCATTGAGACATTTACCACATCACTCCAACCTACAGCACATGGACTAAAGGTCTCAAGGTGTGGTCTACAGCACAACCTGGATTCATTTAGAGGCACATGAAAAACAGGACTGTTGAGTATAAGTTCTGCTCTGCAGTGGATGTTTCCTCAATACTTGCTGGTGAGCAAGGAGGGGTAAAGCTCCACAAATTCATATAACAGGATAGGTTTGTTTGGATCACAGCTTAGAAGGAGCAAACTACAGAACAACTGTGTCCCACAAACCAAACTACAGTAGTTTCTAAATTGGAAGTCCAGAAACCATTGTCTCCATTTTAAATACTCCCATAAAAAGAAACTTAATCCTTTTGATTGTTGTTGCATTCACTTTTTTCTAAGTTGTTTTTGTGTCTTCACTCATTGTTTCATAGTTCTTTCTACTTTTCTGAATGTTCTCAATTTTTTTTTTCTGGATACTACTTTTCTTCTTTTTTATTTTTCTTTCTTCTCTTTTTTCCTTCTTTCTCTCATTTGTTCTGTTTCTCTTTTCTCCTGTGCTATTACTACTTTAGCAAGGAAAGACCTTAATCCTTGTATATTCACCATTGCATTCACTTTTTATAAATTATTTTATTGCATCTACCATTTTTATTTGCTTTTTTATAGTTCTATCTAATCTTATGTATTTTTAAATTAATTTTATTTTTCATTAATGTTGTTTCTTATCTCTATTCTATTCCTATCTCTTTTTCTCCCTCTTTCTAAGTTTTTCTTTTCTTTTTTCACTCTCCCATATTTTTCTCCTTTATTCTTGTATAATTTTGCACTAAGTATATGCTATTATCAATGCTTAACTTTCCCACCTATTGATATTATTTTTCACTGACTTTTTTAATTGCACAGAAGAGTTGGAGAGATGACTATTAATGTTTTTTAATTTTATACTGACATGTGGTTTACTTTAAAGCTACCACTGTTATTCATGGTTATTCAGTTATTTCAAAGTGGTGCTAGTGGTTGAACCTAGCCCTTTTATCACACTGATTTATTTCTTTGATGCTGAAATATCTGCCCCCCCAGTAAAAAGCACATTGTAGAAAGATAATTTTTGGCTAAGTAGACTCTTGCATGTTAGAGAAAGAGAAAACTATCACAAAAGATGCACAAGAAAGAACATAGAATCACAGAAAACATGAACAAGCCAACTAGAAGCCTCCAAAAATTCATAACTCATAATAACTGAATCTACAGATATCAAATGGGATAATATGCTAGACAAAAATTTTAAGAAGTTGATAATTCATAAATTAAGAGAACTGGAAAATGAACTGAGGGAGAAAATACAGGACATGAAAAACAATTTCAATAAATACATAAATATTCTGAAAGAGTACCAAACAGAAGTATCAAAAATGGAAAACTCAATAAATCAAACAATTAAATGGATAGTTTTTCTGATAGATCAAGTATAATAAGGAATATTGGGGTACAAAGATAAAGTGGATGAATTAGAACATTCAGGCAGTTACAGAGAAAAAATATGAAACTATGAGCAGAATATACATGAGCTCTGGGTCAGCATTAAAAGACACATAGTATGAGGAAATACAGGAGATACAGACTAATAGTAGAGAAAGCTTATTTAGTGAAATAATAACAAATATTGGGAATGAGATGGATATGCAGGTACTGGCAGTGATAGAATTCCAAATGTAGAAGCACAGAAAAGTAATTCTTATAATGTAGATAAAATGCCAAAATATTCAGAACAAATGAAGAATATTAAAAGCTACAAGAGAGAAGTATCATGTCTTTTAACAGATTTCTCAGTGGAAAATATAAGGACAAGGAGGACCTGGAATGTTGTATTTCAAGCCCTAAAGAAAACAATGACTAATCTAGATGAGCATGTCCAACAAAGTTATCCTTTAGGATCAAGTAAGAAATAAAACTTTCCAATATAAGCATTAATTAAAGAATTCATAATTGCAAGACAGCATTGTGGAAGATACCATAAGGAACTCTTCACACAGAAGAGAAAGATGAAAATAACCAAAAGAACTTACAAAGAAAAATTTTCACCAAAAGAATAGATAGGCAAATAAGAATTAGGATTGATTCAAACATTAAAAATAAAACAATATGACAGGAAGTGACACATACCTCTCTGTAATAACACTGAATATAAAAGGTGTTAATTCTCCAATTAAAAGACATAGGATGATAACTAGATTAAAAAAAAAAAACAACAACATGCAACTATGTGTTGTCTTCAAGAAAAACACCTCACAGGCATAGCCATTCACAGATTGAAAGTAAAAGAATGAATAGCATTATCTTGTGCTAATGGGTTCTGATAGCACACAGGAAGGACTATCTACTCTCATATTAAACAAAGCAGTCTTCAAACCATAATTAGAAGAGGCAAAAAAAAAAAAAAAACACCCATGTTGTAAAAGAGTACAATCTATAAATACATATGTTCTGAATGTCTGTGTACTCAATTTTGTAAAAGAAGCATTGGTTGATATGAAGAGACAGGCAGTTTCCAATTCAATAATACTGAGTGACTTCAATACACAACTTACTAATAGGCAATCTAGAGAGAAAAATCAACAAAGAAGAAAAAAAATTTAAACTATATTATAGATCAAATGTACTTAAAATGTGTAGAAAATATTTCATTGAACACTAAATGAATACACTTTATTTTCAGCTACTCATGGAACTTTCCAAAAATTGATTATATATTAGGTCAAAAGCAAGTCTTAGGCAATATGAAATCATTTAAATAATCTCTTGCATTTTTAGATCATAATGGAAAGAATGAGAATCAATAGGAAGAAAAACTACAGAAACCACACAAACACATGGAAATTGAACAGTACATTTTTGAAAGATGAGTGCATCATTGAAAATATTGAAAGGATATTTTTAAATGAATTCTTAAACTTAAATGAAAATAAAAACACAATATATCAGAATCTGTGGAATATAGCCAAGGCAGTTCTAGTAGAGAAGTTTATAGCATAAATGCATATATAAAAAATGCAGAGAGATCTGAAATAAATAACCTAATGATGCATCTAAAGTACTTAGAAAAAGAACAAACAATCCCAAATCTAGTAGTGGAAAAAATATAAATAAAATGATCTCCTAGGTGCAGTGGTGCACTCCTGTAATCCCAGTGGCTCAGTGGGAGGTTAAGGCAGGAGGATCTCAAGTTCAAAGCCAGCCTCAGCAGCTTAGGAAGGCTGTTAGCAATTTATGGAGACTTTTTCTCAGAATAAAAAAGTAAAAAAGGTCTGAGGATGTGGCTTATTGTTTAAGCTCCTGGGTCCAATCCCTGGTGCAAAATAAATTTAAAAGATCAGAACTGAAATTAATAGAATAGAGGCTAAAATAACAACACAAGGAATCAATAAAACAGAATTGGTTCTCTAAAAAGATTAACAAGTTTTATAAACCCTTAACAAAATTTATAAACCCTTAATCCAATCAACCAAAAGAAAAGAAAGAAGAAACAAATTAATAAAATTAGAAATGAAAATGAGGATATTACAATAGATAACAATGAAATTCAGAGGATCGTCAAGGATTACTTGAAAATTTATGTTAGAGTAAATTGAAATATCTAGATGAAAAGAATAAATTTTTAGACACATGCAACCTATCAAAACGGAACAAAGAGGACAGAGAAAATCTAAACAAAATAATCCCAACCAATGAGACTGAAGCAGTAATAAAAAGTCTTTCAACAAGAACAACAAAAAAGGCAGGAGCAGATGTTTGCATTCCTGTCTCACCATATCTTTTACAAAAGACTTCTAGAGCTAACTAAAAAATTCAGCAAAGTAGCAGAGTACAAATCAGCATGCAAAGATAAATAGCTATTAACGCACAATAACACAATAATCAATCCATTAAATAAAATCAGAAAAACAATTTCATTTATAATAGTTTTAACAAATTAAAAATAAAATGTTTAGGAATAAACCCAACCAAGGAGATGAAAGACCTCTACAATGAAAATTATGCATATGAAAGGAAGAAAATGAAGAAGACACTAGTAAATGGAAAAATCTCTCCTGTTCATGAACAGGCACAATTAACATTGTCAAAATATCCAAAAGCTATCTGTAGATTCAATGCAATTGCATAAACAATATGATATTGTTTACAGAACAGAAAAAAAAAATAATCCTAAAATATATATGGAAGAACAAAAGACCTAGAATAGCCAAAGCAATCCTGAGCAAAAAGAACAATGCTAGAGGCGTTATAGTAACCAATTTAAAATTATAGTGCCAAGACATAGTAACAGAAATGGCATGATACTGACATAAAAACATTTACATAAACTAGTGGAATAGAACAGAAGTCACAGACAAACCTACTCAACTATAATAATCTGATTCTCAACAAACATGCAAAAAACATATATTAGTGCAAAGAGAGCTTCTTTAACAAGTGGTGATCAGAAAACTGGTTATACATATGTAGAAGAATGAAACTAGATCACTGTTTTCTACCCTTTATAAAAGTCAGCTCAAAATGGATCACAGACTTAAGTTTAAGATCAGATACTTAGAAACTGTTAGAAGAAAAAGTAGGCAGAATTCTTCATCATATTGCATAGGCAATGACTTCCTGAAGAATACTAATTCTCAGGAAAAATTTTAAGAATCATTAATAGGGATGCCATTAAATTGAATACTTTCTGCACAGCAAAGGATACAATTAATAGAATAAAGAGACAACTTATATTCTAGGAGAAAAGATTCCAGCTACTCTCTGACATAGGATTAATATTCAGAATATATAAAACAGTCAAAAATCTGAAAATTAATAATAATAACAATATAATAAATTAATATCAACAAACCAATGGAATGGATACTTCTCAAAGAAATACATATGGTGAATGGTTTAACAAAAAAATTTCAACAACTTTAGACATTAGGAAAATGCAAATGAAAACTGCACTGAGATTTCATTATACTCCACTCACAGTAGCAGTCATCAAGAATACAGAAAACAATAAATTCCATTGAAGATGCCAGGAATAAAGAAACGTATACACAGTTGGAGTGTAATTAATATATCCACAATAAAAATAAATGTAAATGATATGGTTTGGATATAAAACCCCCGAAGCTCCTGTGTTAATATGGGAATGTTCAAAGGAATGTTTAGAGGAAAAGCAATTGAATTGTGAGAGCTGTAATCTAATCAGTTCATCCTAGTTTGAAAGGAGTGGATGGTAACTGTAGGGAGGAGCTTGGTTGGAGAAGGTGGGTCACTGGGAAATGCTTGGTTGGAGAAGGTGGGTCACTGGAAAAAGAAGGTACATCTTTTCTGTAGTCTCTTGCTGCTCTCTTCCTGCTTCCTGACCTCACCTTGAGGTGAGCTGCTTTTTACTGCTGTACCCTTTAGCCATGATGTTCTGCCTCACTTAGGCCCAGAGCAATGGAGGTGGATGTCTATGGACTAAGACATGTGATACCATGAGTCAAAGTAAACTTTTTTCCCTCTACGCTGTTCTGTAACAGCAATGCAAATGCTAACTAAAATAATAAAGTTCCTTAAGAAACTAAACACAAAAGCATCATGTAGTCCAGCTATCCCACTGCTTGATATTTATCTAAAAGAATTAAAGTCAGCATGGTTTAGAGATATATGTACACCCATGAATACTGCAGAACAATTTACAGTAGCCAAGTTATGGAATCACTTTTGGTGTCCCTCAACATATGAATGGATTAAGAATGTGGTACAGTTACACAATGGAGTTTTATTATTATAAATAAATGATGTCATAGGTAGGAGAATGGATGAAACTTGAGAGCATCATGTTAAGCAAAATAAACTAGACTCAGGTAAAGTATTGTATATTTTCTCTCACATGTGGGAGCTAGTATAAAAAAATGTTAAAAAGGGAGAATATCATGAAAGAAGAAGACAAACCATTAGAGTAGAGGAAGGCAAGTGGGTGGGAGGGAAAGGTAAGCAAAGTTATTGTGGAATAGAATTAGTATCTATCAAATAATAGCAAGTGTATATTCTATTGCACCACAATAAAACCCATCATTCTGTATAATAAATATACAAAAATTACAAAAAAGAAGTATAAAGAGAAAGTAGTTTAAAATATCAAATAGAACTATAATAACAATATACAACTCTTATGTACAACTCTTCAAATTTTAAAATTGTAAATCTTAGCACATTTTAGATATGATTTCAGTAAACTTTCCATTTATATCTGGCACATTATTAATGAGTGTTTTATAAGTTTTGTTTAACTCAGCGAAAATATGTCTAAATGAATGCTTGTGTTATAAAATGAACTGTTCAACTATCTACTGAATCATCCTCTTAAACCATTAATTATATAAATATGTAACAAAAATATTTATAATTCATGTTTTTAGATTTACCAAATCCAACCAACTATAATGCTTTTACATATTTAGTAGTATGCATAAAATTAAAGGAAAACACCAGTTTTTCAATTTTAGGGATGAGTTCACAATTTAAGTTTGCTAGTAAATCCATATATGTCACTCCTACTGAAAAATCAAAGGTTATGCCTTTTAGCTGTAATTTCTCAAACATTTCCAATATGTGTCCATGGAATTTTTTAACTATATTGAACAAAATTCTACTTGGAATCCCCAAATCACTTATTAATCATCACTTCTAATCTTGTGGACTCTATAATCAAATTGGTATGTGGTTTAGAAAACTTTCGGAATACTGAATCTGGAAACAAAATACCATAGACACAGCTTTACTTAAGGGACTCTTCAACTCATTATAATACACAAACTTCTGACTACATAGGTGTATTATTGTCATTCACTAATGGTTAACTCTATTAAAGATGCCATGAACAGAGGGTTGAAATGTGTTCAGACTATTTTTCAGGGTGTTGCAAAATCTTGTTGTTTATATGTGTTTAAATTTATTCAACTATTACAATAACTCCAACACACTAAGTATTTACACATAATAAGGTAATGATAAAATATATTACTAAATATTCCTCAGACCATCCAGTTTTATTCTTTCATCATTTCATCCACTCTTTTATCATGATTTAATTTTACAATAGAAAGTTGAGTTACTAATTCAGAAAACTGAAAATTCTACCTCTGTTATCACTCTGCTGTTCCGTAGTTTGTATGTCATTATTTCATCAAATTAAACACTTGGGTATTTACTAAGCTATGCAACTATTTTTTCTGTTCTTACTATATAACCTCTATAGTCAAATTCTAATTTGAACCTTTACAGTATATGCTTTATTCCTTAATTGTCTGCGTGACCCAATATAAGATATAACAAAATAATAGATACATGTTTCATTTGGTACTTTGCTCATTATTTTGTAAAAATTATTCTCTATACTGGTAAACTGAACTTTTAGATTGTATATTATAAATAAATGCATTTTTATGATTTTGTTAATAAAGGGATTAAAATTACTAATATAACTGAGATAATGTACTAAGATAATATATAAATCCAGTAACTGTTTTCCTAAATATATTCTATACTCTTTTCTGTATTTCGTGCTCTAATTCCTTTTAAGGTATAATGGCTGAATCAAAACTCCATTTAAATTCTTCTTGATTTCTCCTTTGGAAAACAAGAAAATATATATAAATTTATACATATGTACATATAAATGCATATATATTTATTATATATTAAGTCTATATATGCATGCTGTGCATATATATGTATGTTTATATATGTATACGTTAATGCTAAGTTTACCTCAAAGTCAAAAATTTTGGCATGAGAATAATGTAGAACACAGAGAGAAATTAAGGATTGCATTAAAACTATTACCACCTCTTATACTGATAAAGGCTAGTTTTTTTTGTAAACCACAGATAAATGTGATTTTATTTTCTCCTATGTGTTGCATCTTTCCGCAATAAATCTGTATCCACAAAATAGTAAACAAGAATAACTTTAAAATCTTATAAATATTATAAAATATTTCTCTGAATGTCTGCATCTTCACCTTCAATGTAATTTTTAGATCAATTAAAAACAATTCTCTTCTCAAGGCATGTATTAATGTGATATTGTATTTCTTAAATATATTTCTTTTATTTAAATTCAAAGTAGTATGATGAATAACTGTCATAGCAGAGTTTAAAATAATCTATATAATACTATATACACTTATTAAATCCAGAAAAAGCCATCTTTGGTTCTTAATGGTTCATAATGGTTCTTATGCAGTCCTGTCAGAATAATGGATTTGTGATGCCATTGAATTTTTATTCTAAAATTTAAAAAGGGAAGTTATATTTAATTTATTTAAACTTCCAATTTTTAACTTTCTCAAAAAAATTACATATACATTGATTTAGATGAAAACCTGTTGCCACTAAATATTCCTGTATTGACTAAGCCAAAATGAGACAAAACTGTTCAAGAAAATCACACGTAATTTCAGTCATTTTCTAAATCATGCAATGAATAATGTAGCATGCTAAGTCTAAACTTCAGGTGAAAAAAATTCTTCAACTTCTTCTCAGCAAGGTATCAAGGTTGGTATCTCTGTATTAAAGATAGTCTCTTGTTCCTATTTGAAACACACATCCAAAGAAATATACAGAAATGTTATATTATGTGCATATGTACATAGGTATGTACATGTGGTGATTTATAATTACTTGAATAAAAATATGAGCAGGAAAAGGGCAGAAAGAACCCGTATATTATGATTTTGTGTTTGTATTCCTGAGTTTAAAACAAGATTTAAATTGTTAGAAATATTTTATTATAGCATTACTTTCTTTTTCTTTAGACTGAAAATGTGAACTTTTTTTTTTAAATATTTATTTATTATTTTTTTAGTTGTAGGTGGACAGAATATCTTTGTTTTTATGTGGTGCTGAGGATTGAACCCAGTGCCTCACGCGTGCTAGGCAAGCACGCTACCACTGCGTCACAATCCCAGCCCGAAAATGTGAACTTTTAAAAATGTATTTATTATAATTAAGTATACATGACAGCAGAATGCATTTTGATTCATTGTACCTAAATGGAGCACAACTTTTTGTTTTTCAAGTTGTATATGATGTAGAGTTACACCATGTGTGAATTCATACATGTACCTAGGGCAATGATGTGCCTATCATTCCATTATCTTTCCTGCTGCCATGTCCCCTCCTCCCCTCACCTTTGACCAAAGTTCCTACATTCTCCCCCACCCCTATTATGGATCAGCGTCCACTTATCAGAGAGGAAATTCAGCCTATGGCTTTTTGGGATTGGCTTACTTCACTTAGCATGATATTCTCCAACTCTATCCATTTACCTGCAAATTTCATAATTTTATTCTCTTAATGCTGAGTAATATTCCATTCTGTATATATACCATGATTTCTTTATCCATTCATCTATTGGAGAGCATCTAGGTTGGTTCCATAGCTTAGTTATTGTGAATTGAGCTGCTATAAACATTGAAATGGCTGCAACACTATAGTATGCTGTTTTTAAGTCCTTTAGGTATAGACCAAGGAATGGGATAGCTGGATCAAATGGTGGTTCCATTCCAAGTTTTCTAAGGAATCTCCATACTGCTTTCCAGATTGGTTGTACCAATTTGCAGTCCCACCAGCAATGTTTGAGTGTGCCTTTTCCCACACATCCTTGCCAACACTTATTGTTGCTCTTATTCTTGGTAACTGCCATTCTGACTGGAGTGAGATGAAATCTCAGAGTAGTTTTGATGTGCATTTCTCTAATTGCTAGAGACGTTAAACAATTTTTTCATATATTTGTTGATCAATTGTTTATGTTCTGACAAGTATCTGTTCAGCTCCTTAGCCCATCTGATTGAGTTGTTTGTTTTTTGTTAAGTTTTTTAAGTTCTTTATATATCCTGGACATTAGTTCTCTATCTGATGTGCGTGTGACAAAAATTTGCTCCCAGAATGTAGGCTCTCTCTTCACCTCGTTAATTGTTACTTTTGCTGAGAAGAATCTTTTGAATTCATCCAATTTGTTGATTTTTTATTTTATTTCTTGTGCTTTAGGAGTGTTGTTAATGAAGTTGGGGCCTAACCTGAAGTGATGAAAGTTTGGGCCTACTGTTTCTTCTATTAGGCGTAGGGTCTCTGGTCTAATTCCTAGGTCCTTGATCCACTTTGAGCTATGTTTTGTGCATGGCGAGAGATAGGGGTTTAGTTTCATTTTGTTGCATATGGATTTCTAGTTTTTCCAGCACCATTTGTTGAGGAAGCTATCTTTTCTCCAATGTGTGTTTTTGGCGCCTTTGTCTGGTATAAGATAACTATATTTATGTGAGTTTGTCTCTTTGTCTTCTATTCTGCATCATTGGTCTACATGTGTATTTTGGTGCCAATACCATGCTGTTTTTGTTACAATAGCTTTGTATTATAATTTAAGGTCTGGTATTGTGATGCCTCCTGCTTCACTTTTCTTGCTAAGAATTGCTTTGGCTATTCTGAGTCTCTTACTTTTCCAAATGAATTTTACGATGCTTTTTCTATTTCTATAAGAAATAACATTGGGATTTTATTGCGATTGCATTGAATCTGTATAGTACTTTGGGTAGTATGGCCATTTTGTCTAACCAAGAGCTATTGAACTAATGTGTTTAAACCTTCCATGGAATAACCATTATAGACATTCTTGAACATTCAAAATGTGAGGATGACAGTCATTAATTTTGACTCTAAAACAATTAGAATTGCTTCTTGAATCCATACGAGACTTCAAACTCATGACATTTAATGACAATTATTAATTACTATTAGAGGTTTCCTGTTATGGCTTTATTGAATATGGACAAACAAATGATCTGTTTTTACTCTTATAAAATTAAATAACCCATAATATAACATAGCTCCCTAAGGAATATACTGCAGAATTTTCATTAAAAAAGTTGAATAATAGAGTGATTCCCCATAGAAAGAGTTTTGCTATGTATGTAGAGATTTTTATTTTTTTCAAGATGAAGGAAAATGACTTCCTTCAGGACAAGCCAATGAAATGACTGAAATTTTATCTTAATTCCTTGAAGAATCAGCCTCTATGATGTGATAATCTTGAGCAAAATATGAAAAAATAACATGTTATGACAGTGTCCGGTTTGTATATGTGGGTATATGTGTATATCTGTGTGTATTTGCAAGCAAATCTGTGATATAGAAAGACAGAGATGAGACATCAGAGATTTTTGTGAAAGAAAAATTCAAGCACATTCTGTTCATTGTTTATATTTTTTTGGAGTGGCAGGGTACCAGGGATTGAATGCAGGGGCACACGACTGCTGAGCCACATCCCCAGCCCTATTTTGTATTTTATTAGAGACAAGATCTCACCAAGTTGCTTAGTGCCTCATGTTTGGAGAGGCTGACTTTGAACTTGTGATCCTCCTGTCTCAGCCTCCCAAGTCACTGGGATTACAGGTCATTGTTGATATATCTTAACATTTCATTGTTATCAAAATTACATAAGATAGCAAGCAGTTGAATAGGGTTATTTTTTCATGGAAGTATTAATTTATATATGTGAAGACATAAAGTGCCAACTTGTCAAATCATAGTCACATGACATATTTGACCATTTGAAATAATGGTTCAGGAAAGGCTGGTTTTCACAACACAGAGAAGGTTCATTCCTTGATTGGAGAAATATGATCCTGTTAGTCAAGATTTTCCATAAATGGGGCTTCCTTTCTTTCATTAAGCCAAAGTCTGATTTCAGATTTAGCAAACAAATTGGATGTGGTAGTGGGATAACTCAATATTATTTTTCTATTAATAAAATGGCTTATGTTTTTATTCATCTAAATAAATGTAGAAAAACTATTTGATAAAATCTAAAATCTCTTTATGATAAAAAAATAAAGTCAACAAACTGACATTTGGAAAAAAATTCCTCAATCCAGTAAATGTCATATACCAAAATCTAACAGCTAATATCATACTTAATAGTAAAAGACTCAGTGTTTACCTCTACATTAAAATGTACAAGAAAATGACCAATGATCTTACCAGTTCAACATTGCACTGAATGTAGATTAGAACATTCATATTCTATGATGTGTTCTAGAGGTGTTCATGGATCATAAGACTTAACTGCAGTTAATATAGAAATATTTCCCACATTGATTTTCAGATTCAATGTAATCTCTATCAAAATGCCAGTCAACTTGTTATTTTGTGCAGAAATTATAAAGTGAATGCAAACGTTTACATGAAACTTTAAGAGCCTCAGAGTAGGAGAAACCGGGAGAGATTTCCTTCATGTTTATAAACATAGTAACTTGCCTCCTTGTTTTGGCATCTGTGACCAGTACAGAAGGAAAAATCCCTGATAAGTAACAAATTGCAAACTTCTACAAAGAACTAAAAATATTTAAAGATAACGTAAATCATCAGAACTTCACAAAAGCCAAAGCTACAATCATTATTTCTTTTCACTTAGCTTCAAGACATATTCAATACAATTATTTTCGCCATTATTCTTCTATCCAACAGGAAGGAGCTTTTTGGTTTATTTTTTGTTGATTTTCTGTTTGCTTGTTTTGGTTTGCTTTTTATATATTTTATTTTCTCTGCTTCCTTTGTGGAAAGGTGAATTAGTTCTCTGAACAAGTGCCATGTGGGAGGATTCCAAAAGATTCAATGTAAAGATCCTAAATCACTACAAGAAAGTGAATTGCATAGTTGTTTCCCAATTGTTCTCTAGTATGGGTCAGATTTTTTATTCCACCATCCCTTTCTTTGAAGGGAGAGAATTGGCACATAAGAATACTTACGTTTCTCATATGTCAAGTTGATCTTTGGTAAGATAAGCCCTCTTTTAAATAATTTACACTAAAAGGTCACTTTCTGAAGGGGAACCAGATCTTGGGGCAAACAGGATCTCTACCACTGGTGATAGCGAAGAAGGGAGCGTTGGAAGAGGGTAAACCTTCTGAAGTGATTCTGTTCTGCAAGTCCTACTAAAAATCTTCCTTTTGTTCCACAGTGGAGTCTGCATTCAGATACCGATTTTACACATGCCAATGACAGTGAATCTTAGCCAGGTGAACCAACAGAGAACAGAAGCTTCACCAGGAAAGAAATAGCGGCAACAGAACCAAACTATGAGAAAATCACCTTTATAAAGAGAAGTAGATAGACAAAAAGAGTAGATTTGTCCTCTTCCTTATTTAGGTTCTGTTTAATACTTGGGAAAGAATAAAAGGTAAATTTTACATGCAATTTAACGTTTAAATGTACTGAATTTATTACTAAATACGCTAAAATATGTGTAGACAAGAAGATACTGAGAAAGACTTAAGATAGAGAAGATAATAGTATTAATTTTTGAGTAATGTTTGCAAAAAGAAAATAAAAATGGGAATTTGAGATGCCAAAAGATAGGTTAAGTTGATTTCTATCAGATCACATTGTCATTTCAACATCTTTGGAAAAAGTGGAAGGTAATAATGAGGTTACTTAGAGAAATGCAAAATGTTCATAGTACTTATATAAAAATTTCAAAATGACTAACAAAATAATTTGTGAGGGCTTAATTAAATTTACAATGCATAAAATTTGAGAGAAGGAATCAAAACATTCAGTGACTTTTGATTTAAATGGAAATGAAAAGAAGATATTTATCTGAGTTCATTCATTGTTCTATTTCTGAAATTTTCTTATAAGCAAATATTGTGCCAGACTTCAGCTGTGAAATGGAAAACACTGCAGATGTTATCCTCTCAGGAAGTCTGTGATGTAGTAAAGAGATTATATAAATAAGCAAACAATATATTAAATATTAATGAATTCTACTGAATACTATGGAGGACGCAAACAATAATGAAAGAGAAAAAATAAAAATAAAACAGGTACGTGGGTGGTGTATTTTCTTTTCTGGGTTGATAAAAAAGGAGACAAATTTAAGCTTTGATTTGAAAGATGGTGATGTATCTATATCTGAATTGGTAAAATCAGAGCTAAGTATTTAAAGTGGGGAATAATATGCTAGGAAAAAAGTAAGTCAGCAAAAATTTTGTGGTGTGAGATGAGATTGAGTAGGTCATCAGAGGGATGTACATAGAAGGTACAAGATTAGGGGCAAGAAAGGCTTTAAAAAGGTTTTAGATAAAAGTTGTTAAGTGCAGGCATTTCATTTTTACTATGGTTCTGGTTATAGCATGGAGTATCTAGGACTCAGGGAGAAAAGTAAAAAGGTCAATTAGGAATTTTAATAAAGAATGCAGGTGAGGGGCTGGGATTGTGGCTCAGTGGTGGAGCACTTGCCTCGCATGCATGAGGCACTGGGTTCGATCCTCAGCACCACATAAAAATAAATAAAATGAAGATATTGTGTCCACCTACAACTAAAAAACATTAAAAAAAAGAATGCAGGTGAAATTTGGGGGTACATATTCATGTGTCCTCATTGAAATTGATCAATAAGAAACATAATTTGAGTTATATTTAGAAAGTTAATCATATATGTTTTAAAATATAGGGAAAATCAACCAACTTCTGACTTGGCCACTGGGAATTTGATAAAGACATTCATCAAGGCAGTGGAGAAATTAGGGTGAGTAAACAGCAGGTTGAGGAGTAAGAATAAAATGTTCAGTTTTGGACATATTGATTTAAATATGTCTTTGGATGACCTTAAATTAGATATAGAGTAGGTGCTTGGGTAGAGGAGACTACTATTTTTTAGACATAAAAGCATTGGGTAGCAGTTGAGAGGGAGGAAGAGATGAAAGAGATTTTACAGATCAGTGGGTGAATTGTTCAACCTTGTTGTCTTAGCATAGAAAGATTACAGGGAGACAAATGAACCCAGGAGAGGAGAGAAAACTTATATGAAATTTAGGAATTAAATGAATTGCTTTTAAAGTGAATGGAATTTTTAGAAGAATTGTCAAAATGAGAGAATAATAGTCAAATAAGCAAACCAAAATACTAAAAATAAAGAAGATTCATGATGTCAATGAAGTGTGAGAAGCTACATGGTGTATTTTTTTCCAAAATACAATATTATGCACTTCATGTACCATTTTCTTTGCTTATTGGAAAGCAAATATAATAGTTTTCTGAAAAATATTTGAAATGGTAGGGATTTTTTTTATTTCTATGTGATTTCGGTTTTCTTTATTTTAGCTTCATCAAAACTTCCTCAATAACCCATGAGGTATTTTTACATCAAATTTAAAATGACTAAAGCTATAAACAGTTTCTAGAGTATTAAGGTAAATATAATATCAATAAAATATTTATGCTCTTTATTTGACTAAAACTGTATTAGTCCATAAGAATTTATATGTGTGTGTGTGTGTGTAGACTGGTTGTATATGAGATATATCTCCTGTTATTACTAAGAGATTAATAAAAATATAACATTTCTGTTTTGATTTTTTTTTTTTTTACTTTTTAGGCCAACAGAGTTTAGCACCCCTGACAAATAGATGTAGAAGATGACATAAAAATGTTAATAATTTCATTGATTAGAACTATAAAGAAATGATCGTCATATCTGTGGGGAAATGATCTTTTTAAAATTTCATCCATGAATTATCCAATTAACGCACTGTTGAATGATTACCAAATAAGAACGACCTTATGAAGAGGCAGTTCTACAAATGAGGAAAGAGCTTGCTCAGCATTTGGAATTGTATTCCTTAATCTCTATTTCTTTTGGAGGATGATTGAATGGATGGTGTGGAACGCCAAACATTGAAGCTTGAAAGGCAGGGCAAAGACAGTCCTTTAAACACTTTATCATCATTATGCTTTTATATCTAAGTTGAGAGAAACTTATTGTGGTTAAAAAAAGAAAGAAAGAAAAATATAGTTATTGTGCTTCTTGCTTAATCTTCATCAGAGTTGGTAAACAAAGTTTAAAGCTACAATGGTAGGAACATGCCTCATATCAAGCCATATTACTAATTTGGTGAATAAATTTCTAGTATATTTGCTTAGGTCTTGCTATAACAATTTCTACTTCTGGAGAGATTACTCCCTGATTCTGATTGGTTTTAACAAAATCTGGTTAGTGGAATGAAATTCACTTGTGTCAAAATTTACATGCGTCTTTGCCTTCTATGGCAAGATAAGCTTACAAAATATATACTTGTCAATTTTGGTTTCTTTAATAGATGGCTATATGTGCTTTCCAAGGAGATTCATAGTAGGATAAATTCTCTAAATATAGAAAAGGGGTTTACTATAAAATTTTTAAAAACACACAAATGTCCAGTACTAGCCATCATGTTTGTGGTCATTTATACATGTATCTTAATATATTTAATGTATTTAACATGTTTATCTTATGACTCATAAATTTACCATACATTCTGATAATGAATTTTCCCTATCCACCTGCACAATGAATCTATCCACTTTGTAATCAGTAAGATATTGACCTCATTTTCATAAGATAATGAACCCAAATCTCAGAGATCCTTCATTAGCTCCAGTGTCAAAATCTTTGTAATAGCAATTATTTCTTCAGCTTTTTCATGTTTCTTTGTTAATATTCTATTACACTTAGATTAAATTGTAAAGCTATCAAGCAATATCATATAGTGGGAAAAGTAGAGGAAACAGCTTTTAAAAAATGAAATAGCAGGGCTGGGATCGTAGCTCAGGGGTAGAGCGCTTGCCTCCCATGCACGAGGCCCTGTGTTCGATCCTCAGCACCACATACAAACCAGTAGAATAAAGACATTGTGTCCATCTATTTAAAAACAAAAAAAAATGAAATAGCAGATAAGATAATATGGAGAGAAATATCTTGCAAAGGCTCTATTTGATGAATTGTTTTTCTTGTCCACAACAAATTCATATTCTTTTCATATTTTGCAGTAACTTAAATTATCAGTGTTTAGATTTGATAACATGACTCAAATGGTCACTCTTGAAGATTCTGATATCTTGGAGCTTCTTCCTGTATATATTTTCATTAACTTCTATTACACATTAACTTCTATTAGGTTGAACTGGTGAACAAAGGAAATATTGGGAGTACCCACAGAAAATCACTTTGATTCCATCCATGTTTCCCCTATTTTCTTATAAAGGTTAAGGGGAATACTCCAGTCAATTCCAAAACATGCTTTTAGTTACTGTGAATAAACTAAATGAGTAAAAAACAGTCTTAATTGAATAAAACTACAAATTTTACTCAAGTTCCTCATAGAATTATTGGAATTTCATGTAAAAAATTGTTTTAGGAGAATTTGGAGTCAATGAGATGGAAAAGAATAATTGTTCATGAGTTATTAGGCATAGTAAAGGGATATACAATTACTTCAACCCTTTTAGATCCAAAATCTATACATTTAATTATTGGGAAATGGCAATATTTTTTGTTTGCTTGTTCAGAGAATAAATACTAACCTGTTGTTTTAGGTAATTTGCCAAGTCAGTACTGGAGAAATTTTGAAGTGTTACACTCAGTATTCTAATCAGAACTCAGTTATCTTTTACATATGGTTAAAACAATGAATTTTAAAAATATTTCCCATGGGCAAAATGTCATCACTCATACAGCATTATTGTAGTTATTTTGTGTGTATTTATGCACGTGTGAAAAATCCGTATAATATCTCATAATGTTTCATTCCAATAAATACTTTACATTCAGATTAACATGACAAATTTTAAGGAAGCAAAATTGTTTAGAGTATAATAGTTTAAAATTCTTATGTTTCAATAATTCCATTACTAAATATGATTTTCAATTTTATTAACAGATTGCTGCCATGTTGCCATTACTTAATTTCTTCCTTTCTACAATGGTTTCTAGAATGTCTGCTTATACAGCATCTGTCCCCAAACAATTTAGTGCCACCAAGACTTCCATTAAACATTACATGGCCTCATAATTGCACTACAGGCTCTAGAATCCTGTGATCACCTGAAACTTCAATTCTTCTTTGGAATTTTTAAAAATCAACTCCCTATCTGTTTTAATATCATTAAATTCCTCACCTTTATAAATCACTTCAGTAGTCAGAAAACAAGATTAAAACCTATTTCCAGTTCAAACCATCACACAAGAAATGCCCTTACTCTTGTCATGTCAATGGATACATGCAGAAAAACAAAATACTTCAGTTCTGAATTGGTGGATCTAACATGAACAAGTGTATGGACCTTCAAATAAAAGTAAGCAGAAAATAAAACAAATTCTGACCTTGGAACAATAGTAAAAAAAGAAAAGGCAAAATCTCTTTTATAAATAAGAAGTAACAACTACAACTGTTAGTAAAGTATGGGTCAAAGTGTTTAAGATTCCATCAAATTAAAGTAGTGCTTAAGTTCTGAAACATGAGGAAGAAGACTAGTTAAGGAAGGCAGGCCATGGAAGGAAATGAGAACAAAGGAGTAAAAATTTTTCTCTTTTAATCAACATTCATTAAATCAGAAAGGACAGTTGACTATTAACAGAGGAATTTTATGCACCCCTACACAAGAAACAAAGATGTGAAAGCATATTTAATTAGCAAGCCCATTAAACTGTCTTTTTCTGTGGGGAGCTAGCTCTATGCTACGCCCTAATGACTAGCCATTGTGTGTAAATGGGAAAGGCACAAAGGAAGGAAGAACTTTGTGATTGGTTTACATTTACTGTTGGTTCCGCGAACATGCAGCTCATGGACAGAATTCAGGGGGCTTACGTGCCTTGCCACATGGACAGCTGTTGCCTACGTGCATTGTCTCTGATTGGCCAAATGGCCCTATAAGTTGAATGCTTGTTCTGCAAATAAACGTGTGCCTGCTCTGACTGTACCCCCTGGTGTGTCTGATTGTCCTGTGGCGGAAAGGTTTTGGAGGGCAGGGCTGGGAACGGATGGCTAGTCGGCTCCAACTCTTCCCAACTTCCATGGGGGTTAGGTGAATGTGGGGGTACCCCTTTGACCCGCTGGCTCGGGACGAACTGCGACCCCAGCATTTTTCAAACATGAATTATCTCAGTCATGTTTTGTCATGTACCAGAAAGCAACCAATTTTGTCAGATTGCGAGATGAATGCCTTAGGTGCTAGTATTTCATGTAAAATGAAATACTAAAATCAGGTCTACCAATTAAATTCTACCAATTAAATACCAATTCAAAATCAGGTCTACCAATTAAGAGCATGAATGTTAACATTCTATTGTTAGAACATATGAGATCCTAAAACAAAATTTTTTTTTTTTCTAACAGAGATGTATAGTATATCCATTTTATGTTAAATTTAGAGGTAATATATTTTGATATTCATTCCCAAAGTGTGCAAGGCATCAATTGCTTTAGTAGACATACAAAACTATCTAGTTTAGCTGAATTTTAAATCAATCATATACAGAAACAACAAATATAAAACAAAATAATTTTATATTAGCTTTTTTCAATAGATGACAACAAAATTTAATTGCAAAGTGTAAGTAATACATAAAATATAACAAATGTGTAGCTTTGAAAATTATTAAATTCATAAAAGAGAACAAATATTTTGTAGTTTTTTTCTATTATGAATTTTTCCATTTTAGAAGATAAAAACTTCATTTCTTTTTAATAAAGTTATTATATATGTGATTATGTTTCTTTGATTGAAAAGTTATTTTAAGGGCTGGAGTTGTAGCCCAGTGGTAGAGTGCTTGCCTAGAATGCCTAAGGAACTGGGTTTGATTCTTAGCAGCACATATAAATGAATAAATAAAAAAATAAAAGCCCATCAACAACTAAAAAAAATTTTAAAAAAAGAAAAGTTATTTTAAATTCGTACACTTGTCAAATTTGAGCTGAGTATGATTTCTATATGCTTGTGTTTTAGAAGGGTTTTTTTTTTTATAATCCAAGTATAATGTTCAAAAAGTTAGAACTTGACTAAAATACTCATAGTCTAGGTAAAAGTTAAATCTATCAATGTACTGACATGAATAACTAAGGTATTATAGGAGTTAATTTGAAACTATAAAATATTGACCAAGGGTAAACATCTGCTCTCTACTAAAGAAATAAATACAACTCAGCTGTCACTGGATTATTGATATTTTTTCTCCTTTGGAGAGGATCAATTAAAAGTATTGGGCCATTAAATTGTATTTCACAGATAAATTAATGTCCTGGACAATTGAGTACTTGCAGCATGGAGTACGGAGAGGGCCTCTTCACTGCTGGATGTTGGCTTCAAAAGGCAAACACCAGGGTAAAAATGAAAGGCAGAAGAGCTGCTCTAGAGGAAAATCATTTGGTTCTATAATGGCCTATCACTTTTTACATAAAATAAAAATGTCATATTTTTCTCCATTGCTGCTTTGTATAGGGTGGGAGGGGTTGTGGATAATCAAAGTTAATTTATAGGATAGATGAGATTTATCTGAATTGATTTTCAACATGATCTAGAAAGTTTCTACATTTTAGAAAAGATTCCTGGCAAAAAGACTTGAATCAAATGAATCTCTTTAATGTTGGGAAAAAATAACCACTATGCAACATTTTACACAGCATCTTGAGGAATAATGAATAAATCCTGCTCAAAGAAAAATTTAATAAAATTTCAATCTTTTAACACTGTGAAATTTTCAGTTTATACCACTGTGAAAAAATAATGCAAAATAATATATTTTTGAAAAAATATGAGATTACATAAAACACATCAAGTGGAGATATATTAAATATCAACTATTCTCTATATAATTTTCAACATTCATTTATAATTCTTGATAAAATTTCAGTGTTTCATTAATTGTCACACACATTATTTGGATTTACATAGGCATATATTCAAAGGTATTTTATCTTATATAAATTTTTGATACAGGTTTCCAGTCAGTATTTACTCAAAATGCTCTTATAGTGCCTTGATTTCTCAATAGTATTATATTTTTATGTCTTCTTTATATATTATGATTTCTATCTCTAGTGATAAAGGTCTCTTTCTTTAGTTCTCTTTTACTATAATACTTGCTTCTGTGGTTGTCTTTATAAATTATTTTAATTTTATTTAATTTGTGAATTTTATTACACATTTGGTTATGAATGTGTGGCACAGTACAGGACAATAATGGAAATAAGAAGTTACATTTTATTACATTCTCAAAAGAATCCTATAGGCTGGAGCATTCTTTTATATTCATTTTACAAATAAGAGAATTGAGTAATAAGAAGTTAAAGTCTTTAATTACCAATAAAATCTGTATTTCAGGGCTTTGGCTGTTTTAACCATACATATACCAAATTGAATACTCTACTTTTGCCCTCAGAAAGTAAACTTGTTTCTCAATGGTTCCAGATATCTAGATTATCATTATTATGAATTATTGTAACTATTATAAAACTATAACAACTGCTTAATTCAGAAAGGAGTGATATTATTCTACTGACCTATTGAAAGAATTTTGGGAAAATGTTTTATGTACTATAATTGCAAAAGAAAAACTTAAATATTCATGTTTTTATTGCCCATTGTTTTGAGTCATTTGATTGAAATGTTTTAAATCATGTAGTTTAAAGTATGCTTACTAACATAGGAAACTATTTTCATAGCTTTAATAAACTTTCTGAGTTTTCATAATTAATTTTGCTAAACACATTTCAAGACAAGTGCTTCATTATCCTCTCATTTAAATCATCTTCAATGACACATCATTTAATAAAGCTTGGTTTGCAGGTACTGACATATAAAATTCTATATTCATCACAGACATCTTTAATTTGACTAACATAATAAATCTTACTTGTGCCAATGTCACTATCTATTAGAAAAATTAATAAGCCATCATCCTTTCAAACATGCCATTGGTGTTATTATTCATGAACTGTAGCATCCTTTGATATGAATATTGGATGTCTCAGTTCTCAAACCAACTTTTGTTTATGACATAAACATTTACTTCCTAGAATGCATTTAAAGTGATATGTGTTCACATTTTGCTTCTGTGGGAGCTAGCTCTATGCTACGCCCTAATGACTAGCCATTGTGTGTAAATGGGAAAGGCACAAAGGAAGGAGGAACTTTGTGATTGGTTTACATTTACTGTTGGTTCCGCGAACATGCAGCTTGTGGACAGAATTCAGGGGGCCTATGTGCCTTGCCACATGGACAGCTGTTGCCTACGTGCATTGTCTCTGATTGGCCAAATGGCCCTATAAATTGAATGCTTGTTCTGCAAATAAACGTGTGCCTGCTCTGACTGTACCCCCTGGTGTGTTTGATTGTCCTGCGTTGGAAAGGTTTTGGAGGGCAGGGCTGGGAACAGACGGCTAGTCAGCTCCAACTCTTCCCAACTTCCATGGGGGCTAGGTGAATGTGGAGGTACCCCTTCGACCCGCTGGCTCAGGGTGGACTGCGACCCCCACATTGTGGCGCCCAAACGTGGGGCAAGGAACCGAAACAAGTTGAGTCAATCGGGTGAGTGGATGTGCAGGTCTTCGGGTTGGAGTTTACCTAAAAATAGTCAAGCTAATGGAAAAGAGGACCCGGTTCTGAAAGCTTTCTGCTTAAGAGTAAGGGCTTAGAGGCTTGAGATACCCAAGCTGAAAAAAGATCTGGGAGACCTTCACGTGGGCAGCTCCCTAGCTCCCTGCTAGTAATCTTTTTGATCACTCCGTGGAGCGCATAGAACAGCTAGTACATAAACGGGAAGTCAGTTTAGGGGAGGACCCCCCCTTGGGTGTCTATCCTACTTTGTCAGCTCTTAAGGTATGCTTCTTTCCTGAGGCATCCAAAGAGACCTCTGGGGAACAAATAGAGAAATCAGAAGGACCTTCCAAGGACTCGGAGGAAAAGACAGAATGGGAATGTTTTGATCAGGAAAGGCTTGATTTTCGGAGGTCCTCAGTCACTCCTCCGATCGACAGGAAGAATCTTATTAAGCCCAAAGGGGTTCTTCCTGCCCCCCTGGGATGATTCCTCCCTGCCCTCAATCCCTGAACTAGGTTTGTAAGGTTCCCTGCGGGAAGACAATCAACCTCCGCCATATTGTCGTCCTCCCTCTGAGGATGGTCAGCTGCCATTCTCCCCTGCTGAGGGGAGGTCCCTGCCCTTGCCCCCGCAGTCAACACCTGCACGCCCGCCTTGGCTCCTCCCTGCCCAGAGCACATGCATACTGCCGGCCCCATGCACAACAATCCTAATTGCCTCCAGCGCTAATGGCCCAATACTATGGCTCTGCTGCCGCAGGCCAGGTCACAAGCACCAACCGAATCTGACAAGGCACACAGTCACACCGGCTAGCAAAAAGTGACCATTACCTTGCCACAGTGCTGCTTGTGGAGATAAAATTCCCAAGCACACTCTGCTGGCACCTCCTACAGCAGAGGCCACACTCCCTGCCTCCAGGTGGGCCCAAATCCCTCCCTGCACGCCAATCTGCAGCATTTGCTACATAGATGTAAAGAGTACAACCAGTTGGGCTTTCACAGACAATGTTTATTCTCCTCCTTCTTCTCACAATCGTCGGACTATCAGGCAGGACTGACGGGGCCGCTCTCGAGCTGGTGACCGGCAGCTAGCTGGCAGGTGACTTTCCACTGCCGCAAAGTACAGCTGCCAGCTCCCAAATGGCTGGAAAGCCTAAGGCAATAAAGGTAACACAGAGGCCTCTCTCTCACCGCCTCCTACTCTCTAAGGGAAAAGAATTTTACAGGCGAAGCAGATACAAATCCAACTCCTACCTAATGTCACAGCTCCCTGGCTACAATGTAGCTCAATTGGGGATAAACTCCTCCCACGAATATGCAGCCATATATACAAGATTTCTATGGTTATATGGGGAGAACAAGGGAATAAAGATATAAATAATTGCATATTAACATGTTTATGTCTATAACTGTCATTAAAATGATAAATAATTTCTCTCACTAAAATTAGCTGTGTAGCCTAAAAACCTTAGTGGCTCAAAATCAAATTCCTGCTAGAGTTACTTTGAGCTGCATTGCCAACCTAAATCACTTCCTAAGGACTAAATATGAATCTGACAAGAATGGATAATAGTTTGAAAAGAATGTAAGCCTTAGAGATTTTTCTTGAGTCAGAACAGCAGCTTTTAAAACAAAAGCAAAATGAAAACGCAACTAAATGACATTGGCTTAATGCTATTAATGTCTTTAAAGTTTCTACCTTTAGATTATATATCTGATTCATATTAAAATGTTTCTAATAAACACAATTTTATTAAAAAAAATTCTAACTTCAGTAAATAATTTTTTATTCTACATGGGCCAATTTATATACTAAAATTTACACTAAGGTTTCCTATAGCCACATATTCTCTGTACCTTTTATAATGTTTTGTTGTTATTTTCTTTTACTGGGTTTACACCTTGATGGTAAAACTCTATTTGATTTTGGGTGTTTCTCATGTAACAGCATTTATATAAAGGAACTGATCCATGTAAATACTTTCCATGTTTTCTTCTCAATATTTAAACCACTAATTATTATTATATCGTATCTCTCTCTCAACCCTAATGATTTTGGCTCTCACGGAAGCTCTGGCACCTCGCCCTCCTAAATGGAGCAATGGCTATACTGCTCATTATATGCTACTGCCCTTACAGTGGTCAAGTGCCCCTGAGTTCAATCTCCAGTACCAAAAAAAAAAAAAAAAGAGAGAGAGAGAGAGAAATATACAAAACACTATACAAATTATAAAGAGGTGGCTTCATAACAATTGAGTCCTATTTGGGTACCCGCTAGAAACCTTAAGTATTGTTATTCCAATAACGACCCAGGAGTATCCACTCTTGAGGGGTGATCTCTGTCCTTAATTTACAGAAATGAGCCCATGTAAACAACCGTGGTGGACTGCTTGCCTCATGCTGACTGGAATTCTGACAGAGCCTCCAATTGTACAACAGCACCCTGCCTTAACAGATAAGACTTCGGAATCACTGCTGCTATCATCGCTGCATCTGCCGCTGCTGCAACTGCTGCTGCTGTCGCGATCACACAAACTACTCAAACTGCCAAAAAGCTCCAAGAGGTCATTCGTGACAAGAACAACATTTGACTCTCAGCAATCACCTCGCTGGGGGTATTGATCCCCCAGCAAGAAATGGACATTCTATCAGAGCAATTGACTGTATTGTCTATACAACAGAGACACCTTTGTAATTCCCTCTATGTTCACCTCTGTCAATCCTTTCTAAAGATTAATCTACTCAAATATTAATGCTACTCAAATGATAAAAAAATTACTCCACCTACATCAGGGGACCCTAGAATGATAAGATGTTAAATTTGTCCTCCCAATTGTTGTCCTCGATTGTTAAGCTCAACCGTACAAGGCAGAAACTGCCTTCTGCCCAATTTTTTACTGCCATGTGGCAAAAACATACAAGCCCTTCCAAATTTAGCCCTATTGGGCATTGATGGTTTCATCCTTCTTCTGTTGCCTTTCATTACCAGGCACTGGAAATGCAAGCCCAGCTCCCAAACAAGATCACAATCCTAGCACAGGTGCTTGAAGAGCACCCCCAAACCCCTCGAGACCCCTGAGTCTATGTGGTCTTGCAGGAAATCCAAATGCCTTAAGGTATGGGCCCACCATAAGGCTGGAATGGTAGCCAATGATGGGTTAGACCCCCTGAAATACGGAGGCGACCTAAGACAGGCACATTCCCAAAGTGGACCATACAAAACAAAAAAGGGGGACTTGTTGGGGGCTAGCTATATGCTATGCCCTAATGACTAGCCATTGTGTGTAAATGGGAAAGACACAAAGGAAGGAGGAACTATGTGATTGGTTTACATTTACTGTTGGTTCCACAAACGTGCAGCTCATGGACAGAATTCAGGGGGCTTACGTGCCTTGCCACATGGACGGCTGTTGCCTACGTGCATTGTCTCTGATTGGCCAAATGGCCCTATTAGTTGAATGCTTGTTCCTCAAACGTGTACCTGCTCTGACTGTACCCCCTGGTGTGTCTGATTGTCCTATGGCAGCAAGGGCTGAGAATGGGCAACCAGTCAGCTCTAACTCTTCCCAACTTCCACTGCAAGGTGAATGTGGGGGTGCCCCTTCAACCCACTGGCTCAGGACGGACTGTAACCCCCGCAGTTTCTATTTTAGATTGTATTTCCAGACACATAATGTTTTATTAATACTCAAAATCAAATATAAAATAATTTTTCACATCACAAATTTTTGGCCTTGCTATTATTGCAGGAAATAAACAACCATATTGACATTTAAGAAATATACAAAAGACAGCCGAGCGTGATGGCACAAGCCTGTAATCCCAGCACTTAGGGAGGCTGAGACAGGAGAATCGTGAGTTCAAAGCCAGCCTCAGCAACGGCGAGGTGCTAAGCATCTCAGTGAGACCCTGTCTCTACATTAAACCACAAAATCAGGCTGGGGATGTGGCTCAGTGGTCAAGTGCCCCTGAGTTCAATCTCCAATACCAAAAAAAAAAAAGAGAGAGAGAGAGAGAAATATACAAAACACTATACAAATTATAAAGAGGTGGCTTCATAACAAGTTTTACAAAGTGAAAAAATCACTCTGTCCCACCAAAGTTCTCAGGATGCTCCAACTCTAAGTTCCCATAATCTAAGCCAACATTTGACAACAAAAATCAATTTTTCCCTTTTTAATGTTATATACATAGAATGATGCAATCTTTACTTTTACATTCACTATATGTCAATGGCAATTATATGAGGATTTTTATGTTTCATGCAACACACAACAATGAATGTCATTATTCAAATCCTACATTTTAACACATCACAATTTATTTATCTTAATCTTGATGGCATTTACTGTTTTCAAGTTTAAGCTTTTATAAATTAAGGTACAGTGGCATCCTCATATTTTTGTGGTACATGTGTATTTTGCTTCAGCTTTGGTGTTGCCATGGCCAAAATACCAACAAGAGAAACGTAGAGGAGGAAAAGTTCATTTGGGGCTCATGGTTTCAGAGTGTCAGTCCATAGAGTGTCAACAACCATTGTTCTGGGTCCAAGGTGAGGCAGCATATTATAAAGAAGAGCACATAGAGAAAAAGTGCTCTACTAAAGGTGGGGTCAGGAAGGGGAGAGAGAGAGAGAGAGAGAGAAAGAGAGAGAGAAGAGTGAAGAGGCCATAGGAAGATGAACTTTTCCAGGGCATGATTGGGTTACAACTCTTACAATCTAAGGATTTTCTAAGAATATTCCTGCATTAACAGGAGTTTTTGGGTAATAATTCACATCCAAACAATAACAACATGTAACATGATTAAGAAGTTCCTAAGACATGAATGACTGGGTAAGATTACCTGATTTCAGGCTCTTTCATTTCCTCAAGTATATATAAAAATATACATGCCCAGTAGTTACCTCACATCTTTTTCAATGCTGAGATATATTTATATGAGTGTGTATGTATGTGAATGCATGTACTTGTACATGCTCCAGATATTCTGGTAGATGTGTGCTGGTATTTTTTAGAGATTTTTATATGAATACAGTTTTATGTGATGATGTCACTCTTCATAATAGTAAATTGAAATGCCAGTGGTTTTCTTCATTGCAGTTATAGATTAACAACATTATTAATATTTTCAAAGAAACACAAATTTTACAGATATTTCTGTTATACATTTATTATACATTTCATTTATCCTGTGTTTTTTATTATTTTCATTTTTCTTTTATTAGATTATCAAATTTTCAACTTTCATAAGATGAAGTCTATACCACTGTTTTTACAACATTCCTCTTTCAAATTTATCTATATTGATATATGCAGATATAAAGTTGTGTGCATGTACATAAGGTTTTTTCTTAATGTATATGTATATTTCAAATTCATTATACTCAAAAATAAATACAAAAACAAAATATTTATTAAAGTTTATTTTATTTTTCACTAGGAAGCCAGTCTTGGGAGAAATAAAGGAACTTTACTAATGACAATTTTTTAATCTGTTTTGTGCAATAGTTTAATGTTTTAACCTGTACAGCTTAGTTTACTATATACTAAGAATTAAGAACATAATTATATTGTTGAAATTCGATGTGCATTAGTTTATATCATGTACTGATACAAATGTTTTCAAGTAGAATTAATATCAATGTAAGGCCATATTATATCATTTACTTTGTCCTATATCTTCCAGAAGTATTCAAATTCACATCTGACATAAATATCTTTTAAAGTTTTTATGTGATTCATGATACTTATGTGTTATAACACAGATATACTATATGTAGTGGAACATATACTATATGTAGTAGAAAAACAAAACATTCCCAACCACTATAAAAGCATTTCCCTACTTGGTTCTTTTCAATGTTTGAAAAAAAACACAAACAAGAAATTTATTGTATAAGTAATATGGATATATTAAAAAATCAACTCCTTACTTTACTAAAGGAGTTCACTGCACTAACGTAAAGTGTATTTGTTATTATTTAACCTGTATACCTTAAAATTCATTGCAAAACAAAATAAAACTTCATAAATAATTGTATTTTGGTAAAATAATAGAAATAACAATAGCAAATTACATCAAATATGTTTATCTGCTACATATTAAGTGAATTATATTATTTATTATACCACCATAGCTTATATTGAATGAAAATTCTCACACAAAAATGTAAGTATAACATAGATGGTACTTGACAATAATTTATTCAAACATCATCAACTCTTTATTCTCAGAAATACTGAAAATATAATATTTCTACATCATATAGGACTAGGAATTATAGCATTTTTAATGGCTTTTCCTATTGATTATTATATTTTATACTATTACATATAAAATGATACATCTAAAAATGAAATTCTATAATTGAATATGCATCATAAAAAATAAAAATTATGTAATTTAAAGATATTTTTATGTGTTTTTTTAGTTATATATGATAATACAAGTATTTTGACATATTGTATATATACATGAAATATAATTTTCCATTCTTGTGGTTGTACATGATGTGGAGTTCCACTGGTTATGTATTCATATATGAACATAGAAAAGTTATGTTTGATTCATATTGTTAGGTTTTTTTAAAATCCAGTCTGCCAGTCTATGTCTTTTGATTGGTGAGTTTAGGACATTAACATTCAGGGTTATTATTGAGATATAATTTGTATTTCTGGTCATTTTGGTTTATTACTATTTTTTAACTTGACTTATTTTCTCCTTTGATTGACTTTTCCTTTAGTGTAGTGTCACCCTTTGCTGGTTTTCATTGCTTTTTTTAAAAATTTTATTTTCATTTCCTTCTCATGGATTATTTTGCTGTGGATGTTCTGCAGTGCAGGCTCTCTATTGTAAATTCTTTTAAATTTTGTTTATCATGAAAGATTTTTATTTCATCTTCAAACCTGAAGCTTAGTTTTGATGATATAAAATTCTTTGTTGGCAGCCATTTTCTTTCGGAACATGATATATATTATTCCAGGACCTCCTGGTATTGAGGAGCTGGGTTGAGAAATCAGCTGAGATCTAATTTGGTTTTCTCATATATGTAATTTGATATTTTTCTCTCACAGTATTTAAAATTCAATCTTTATTCTGTATATTAGTCATTCTTATTATAATATGTGTTGGTGTGGATCTGTTGTAATTTTGTACATTTGGGGTCCTGTAAGTTTCTTGTAGTTGAGTTTCCATTTCATTTTTTAGATTTTGGAAATTTTCTGGTATTATTTCATTGAAAAGATTTTGCATTCCTTTGGTTTGTATCTCTACACCTTCATCTATCCGATAAATCTTAAATTTGGTCTTTCCATATTTTTCCATAATTCTTGGAAGTTCTGTTCATGGTTTCTTAATTCTACTGTCTTGCTTATACTCACTCCCTATCCCTTCCATTCCCTTCATTCTCCTTTGTTTAATCCAATGAGTTCCCATTCTTCCTTCCCTACTTCCTTATTGTGTATTAGCATCTGCATATGAGAGAATATTTGGCCTTTGGTTTGGGGGGATTGGCTTATTTCACTTAGCAGGATAGTCTCCAGTTCCATCCATTTACCAGCAAATGACATAATTTCATTCTTGTTTGTGCCTGAGTAATAGTTAATCGTGTATATATCATGCATTTTCTTTATCCAGTCTTTGGTTGAAGGGCACCTATGTTGGTACCATAGCTTAGCTGTTGTGAATTGAGCTGCTGTAAACATTGATGTGGCTGCATTATTATGTATGCTGATTTTAAGTCCTTTGAGTATAAACTGAGGAGTGGGATACCTGGGTGAAATGATAGTTTCATTCCAAGTTTTCTGAGGAGTCTCCATATTACTTTACATAATGGTTGCACCAATTTGCATTCCACCAGCAATGTATGAGTGAATATTTTTTCCCACATCCTCACCAACATTTATTGTTACTTGAGTTCTTGATAATTGCCATTCTGATTGGAGTAAGATAAAAATCTCAGTATATTTTAATTCACATTTTTTATAATTGCCAGAGATGTTGAACATTTTTTCATGTTTGTTGATCGATCGTATTTTTCTTTTGTGAAGATGTATAGTCATGCAATTGATTTATGGGTGGTTCATTTTATATCACCCTATTTTGCTGAGTTCATTTATGAGTTCTAGAAGTTTTATAGTGATTTTTTTTTTGGTCTTCTAAATATAGAAACATGTTATTTGCAAATAGAGACAGTTTGAGCCCTACTTTTCCTATTGGTATCCCTTTAATTTCTTTCCTAAGCCTAATTTCTCTAGAGTTTAAAGAAATATGTTAAATAGAAGTAGGAAAATAGGATATCCATGTCTCGTTCCATTTTTTTAGAGAGAATGCTTCATTTTTTTCTCTATTTGGAATGATGTTGGCCTTGGGTTTAGCATATATAGCTTTTATAATGTTGAGGTATATTTCTACTATCCTTAGTATTTCTAGTGTTTTGAACATGAATGGATGCTTAATTTTGTCAGATGCTTTTTGTGCATCTATTGAGATAATCATGTGACTTTTGTCTTTAAGTCTATTGATGTGATAAACTATGTTTACTAATTTCTGTATGTTGAACCAATCCTGCATCCCTGAGATGGTCCCCAATTGATCATGGTGCTCATCTTTTAAATATATTTTTGTATGTGATTTGCCAATATTTTATTAAGGATTTTGCATCTATGTTCATCTATAATATTGGTCTAAAGTTTTCTTTCCTTGATATGTTTTTGCTTTTGGCATCAGGGTGATACTAGCTTTATAGGATGAATTTGGAAGAGTTCTCTCCTTTACTATTACACATAATAATTTGAGGAGTGTTGATGTAGTTTCTTTGAAGCCTTGGTAGAAGTTGACTGAGAATTCCTCTGGTTCTGGGCTTTTCTTTGTTGGTGGTCGTTTGATGATGTCTTAAAATTCATTGCTTAAAATTAATCTGTTTAAATTTTCTGTGTCCTCCTGATTCAATTGGGATAGGTTGTATGTCTCTAGAAATTTGTCAATGTCTTCAAGATTTCTATTTTATTAGAATATAAATTTTCAAAACAGTTTCAGATTATCATCTGTATTTCAGTAGTATCTGTCATGATATTTCCCTTTCATCACAAATTGTAGAAATTTGAGTTTTCTCTCTTTTTTTTATTCATTGGTTTGGCTAAGGGTTTATCAATTTTATTTATATTTTAAAAGAACAAACTTTTTGTTTCATTAATTTTTTGAATTTTTTTTAATTTCATTGATTTTGGCTCTGATTTCAATTATTTCCTGTATTCTACTGAAGTAGTCCCCAAAAGACCCTTACCATAGTTAAGCTTACTGCCACCACCCCCACACACAACATTCCTTTCTTGTCTGATCAATTTTTACAAAAGGTGTCCACAGGATCTCACAGGAGTTCTATAGAGACCTTGGAGTTCTGCAGAGAGCTCAGTGTGGTTTAAAGTTTCTTTTTTGTAAATATCAGGTTTGTGGATGAAACTTGTGAAACCTCTGTCTAACCTAACACTATGGGGCAGAGTAACTTTGTTCCCTCCCACTGGTACATGTAACTAGGCACTCCACTGAGTATGAATCTAAAAGAATTTACAGACTTAGCATCCAGAGATTTTTAGGCATTAGCCATTCTGAACCCCTGCAGTTTACATAAACATGCTTCCTGAAAATTCCTCCGGTATCCAGCCTCATCTGCTATACATCACTACTGCTTTTGATGTTAATTTGTTCTTTTTCTAGGGCTTTGAGATATAGCGTTAGGTCATTTATTTAGTGACTTCATTCTTTTAAGGAATAAGCTCAATGCAATAAACTTTCCTCTTAGAACTGCCTTTATAGTGTCCCAGAGATTTTGATATGTTGTATCACTCTTCTCATTTACTTTTAAGTATTTTTTTAAATTTCATTTCTGATTTCTTCTGCTATCTGTTGGTCATTCAATAGCATATTATTTAGTCTCCAGGTGTTAAGAGTAGCATCTTATCGTCGCCCGCCGGCAGGAGACAATAAGGACACCGTTGTTCTTAGAAAGCAGTCTTTATTTTGTCGAGCGCTCTTCTTGCCTTCCAAGGTTCTCTTTGTTCTCTCGCTTTTTCCCCCAGCCACCTTCTATATACTTTTTCATACAGCAGGAAATGTTACAGAGCAGAGTTATAACCAATTAGCAGGAATAGCATTATCAAGCACGAGGGGAATGCATGAGCAGAATACAGGCGTGTATCAGAGCAGGCAATGCCCACGAGCCAAGCATGCACAGTGACGTTGCCGCCAGCCAATGCTGTGCACTTCCTTAAGTTGTCCACCTGTTTACTGCAAGTTTCTGGCATATAGCCAG
>PVHX01015088.1:0-48051 GCA_004024805.1 Geosciurus inauris | reverse complement strand
TGGAACTGGGGCAGACCTAGGCTGCCCTAGGACGGGGCTGCCTCGCGCTGGTGTCTCTGGAGTGATTCTTGCCCTGAATTTGGGTTCCCCAGTGGCTAGAAGTAGCTGACCCTGGTCTCCTTTTGGCTGGACAACCGTGGGGGTTCCTGAGGGCGGATCAGGGCCCTCTGCAGCTCTTGCCGGTCCCCGGGAACTCTGGAGCAGAACTGGGGCGGGCCCAGGCTGCCCTTGGGTGGGGCTGCCTCGCACTAGGGTGTCTGTGGGGACTCTTACCCTGAGTTTGGGATCCTCAGTGGCTTGAGGTGGCAGTTCCTGGTCTCCCTCTTGCTGGACACCCGAGCAGGTTCCTGCGGGCGGATCTGGGCCCTCTGCAGCTCCTGCCGGTGCACCGGAGCTCTGGAGCGGATGTGCGGTGGGCTGTCTCCGCTGGGGTCTCTGGAGCGGCTCTTGCCCTGAATTTGGGCTCCCCAGTGGCTAGTGGCTGAGGCCGTGTGTCCACAGGAGCAACTGCTAGGGGCCCTGCGTGGTTGGGTGGGCGCTGGAGCCGGCAACCCCGTATAGAAGCAGGCCCCACCCAGGGGCGAGCCCTAGGCTGGGGCTCTGAGCCGCCGCTGCTGAGCTCCGCCGCCGCTTGCTGCTGAAGATGCTCTGCTTGTGGGAGTGGCTGCTGCCTGGTGGCCCTGCTTACACGCGCAAGTGAAATTCCTGCCGGGGCAGCTGTAGGATGATGTCCAGTAGCTGGCTGGGAGATGGTATTTCCACTACTTCAATCTCTGGCTCTGGAGAGACTGACCACAGCGCCTGCCTAGGCTGCCATCTTGGAACCGCCCCCTTAACCACACTATTAATCCACCAAATATAATTTACATCTACTGAGTACTCCACCAGTCAAGTGCAGAGAGTACACATTTTTTCAAGCTCACATGAATCATTCATCAAAATAGACAGTGTTTTTGAACATAAAATGCACTGCAATACATTTAAAAGAATAGAAATAATACAATGTCTACTCTGAGCTCACAATGGAATTAAACAAAAAATTGACAACAAAAAGATAGATGGAAAATCCAAAAATACTTAACAATTAAACTACATATTTCTAAATAACACAAGAGTCAAAAAAAAAAAAAAGAAAGAAAGAAAGAAAGAAAGAAAAAAGAAATTGTAAGAGAAATTTTAAAAATATTTTGAACTAAGTGAAAAAGAAAACCCAACTTCTCAAAATTCATTGGAAGCTGTGAAAATGATGATTAGAGGAAAATTTAGAGCATTAAATGCGTATTTTAGAAAATAAGAAAAATTGAGAATCAGTCATCTAAGGAAACTATAAGGAGAGCAAATTAAATCTAAAGTAAGCAGAAGAAAAAAGTATTTAAAAAGACAGTCAAAATCAAGGAAATTGGAACCAGGAAATCAATAGGGAAAATCAACAAAACAAAAGCTCGTTCTTTGAAAATATCAAAAGCATTGCTAAATCTCTAGTAGTCTAACAAAGAAAAAGAGGGGACACAAATTATTACTATCAGAAAATGAAAGAGGGAACATCACTATAGGGTTCATGGACAGTGTTTTAGTTAGCTTTTTGTTGTTGTTGCTGACCAAAAAGATCTGGCAAGACCAAAAGATCTGGCAAGAACAACTTTAGAGGAGAAAAAGTTTATTTGGCACTCATGGATTCAGAGGTCTCAGTCCATAAACAGCCAACTCCAACCTCTGTTCCTGAGGTGAGGCAGAACATTATGGCACAAGGGTTTGGCTGAGGAAAGCAGCTCAGCACATGAAAATCAGGAAGCAGAGAGAGAGTTCTGCAAACCAGGAACAAAATATAAACCCCAAAGGCATGTACCCAAAGATCCACCTCCTGTAGCCATACCCTACTTGACTAAATTACCACCTAATTAATTCCTATCAAGGGATTATTATATTGATTAAGACTCTCATAACAGAATTTCACCTCTACACTTTCTTGCATTGTCTCATGAGCTTTTGGGGAGCACCTAACATCTATACCATCACAGACAGTAAACCAATAATAAAAAATATGATAAATTTATGCCTAAAATTTGATAACCTAGATAAAATGAACCAATTCATCAAAAGACACAACTTGTCAAATCTCACACAGAAGAAATAAATAATCTGAATAGACCTATGTATTAAAGAAATCTGATCAATATTTAATAATCATCTAAAACATATAGCATCAGGCCTAGATAGCTTGATTGGCAATTGTACAAACATTTAAGGAAACATTTATACAGATTCTCTATAGTCTCTTTCAGAAGATAGAAATAGAGATGATAACTCATCCTGTGAACCCAGCATTGCCCTAAAACAAAACCAGACAAACATACACAAGAAAAGAAAACACAGACTAATACCTCATACACATAGATGCAAAATCCTCAATAAAATATTAGCAAATCAAATCTGATAATACACCATAACCAAGTGGGATTTATCCTGGATATTCAAGGCTGATTCAGCATTCAAGCCAATCAATGTAATGTCTCACAGCAGCAGGTTGACTAATAAAAGAACCTATTCATATCAACAGACAGAGTAAAAACATCTGACAAAATCTGACACCCATCCATGATAAAAATTCTCTATAAACTAGGAATAAAGAAGAACTTCCTCAAATTGATAAAGAACATAAAAATTTCCCACAGCCAATATCATACTTAATGAGGAGAAACAAGATGCTTTCCCACTAAGGTCAGAAACAAGGTAAAATGTCTCCTCTCAACTCTCATTTTCAGTGTCATACTGAAAGTTTTAGCTAATACAGTAAAAAAAGGCAACAAAAGTATACTTATAGGGATTTACAGGAGGAAATAAAACTTTTTGTTCACAGATGATAGGACTGTTTATGCAAAAAATATGAAAGAACTGACAAAAAACTTTTGGAACTAATAAGGAATAATAGTAAAAATCATAGGATACAAAGTTAATACACAAAATCCAATCAATTTTCTTTATATCATCAATGCCTAAGTTGAATTTGAAATTGAAAACACAAAGCTATTTGCATTATCACTAGCAAAATTAAATATTTAGGCATAAACCTTTAAAAATATGCACAGGATTTATATGAAGAGATTTGCAAAATGCTTACAAAAGATATTATGGAATAACTCAGTAAATGGAGAGATGTTCCATATTCATGGATAGGAAGACTCAGTATTATTAAGATGTCAATTCTTTGCAAGTTGATCTGTAAATTCAGTGCCTTCCCAATCAAAATTCTAGCAAATTATCTTGTAAATTTTGATTAAATTGTCATAAAGTTTATATGGGAAAGACAAAAGACCCAGAATAATCAACATGATATTGAAAAAGAAGAATGATGTTGAAGGAACAATGTTACCTGAGTTCAAGATTTACTGTGAAGCTACAGTAATCAAGACAGCATGATATTGGTCAAGGAAAAGACAAATAGGTCAATGGAACAGAATAGAGAGCCCAGAACAGATCCAAAATAAATATAATCAATTGATTTTGCCCAAATGGTAGAAGGAAATACAATAGATAAAAGATAGTCTTTTCCACAGATGGCACTGGAAAAACTGAATATCCACATGCATTAAAAAAAATCAATCTACACACAATTCTAACACCCTCCATAAAAATGAAGAAAAAATGAATTATAGACCTAAATGCAAAACTGCAAAACTCCTAGAATAATGGTAGGAAAAATTTAGATAAGCTTTTAAAATATAACTCCAAAGACATGATCATGAAATAAACAATTGATAAACTGGATTCTATTAAAATTTAAAAAAAAAACTTCTACTTTGCAAAAGACAATATAAAGAGAAAACAAGCTACATTCTGGGAGAAAATATTTTCAAAAGATATATGATAGAAGATATATTGCTTTTTTAAAATAAAAAATATACAAATATCTCTTAAAACTCAGCAATAAAAACTGAATAACCCAACTAAAATGTGGGCCAGAGCTGGGTGTGATGGTGCATGCCTGTAATTCCAAAAACTTAGGAGGCTGAGGCAGGAGGAGCACAAATTCAAAATCAGTCTCAGCCACTTAGACCCTGCCTCAAAATTTAAAATAAAAAAGGGCTGAGGATGTGACTCAGTGGTTAAGTACCCCTGGGTTCAATCCCCAGTACCATAAAAACAAGCAAACAGTAACAACAACAACAAATTAATGGGCCAAACAATTTAAGATCATCACTGGAGAAGATAAAAGAGTTGGCAAATAAGCATGTGAAAAAATGCTCTCTATTTTGCATCATTTGAGAAATGCAAAATGGAAAAACAGTGAGATACTTCTTCATACTTATTAGAATGACCTGAATCTAATTCTGATATCAACAAATGCTGGTAAAGATCTAGAGCAACAGGAACTTTCATTAACTACTAGTGGGAATGCAAAATGGTATACCCATTTTGGAAGATTTGTTAGTTTCTTACAAAACTACACATACTAATCATACAATCCAGTGATTGCATTTCTACTTGAAAATTTATGTCAACATGAAAATCTGTATATGCATATTTATAGGAAATTTATTTATTTATAACTGCCAAAACTTGGAAACAACCAAGGTATTTTTCAGTACAGGAATGGATAAACAAACTAGGGTAAATCCAGAAAATGGAATATTATTCAGCACTATAATGAATAAGCTATAAAGTCATGGAAATACATGGGGGAACATTAAATGCATACTACTAAGTGAAAGAAATCAATTGAAAAAGCTATGTATTGTATGACTCCAACTATATGACATTCAGGAAATGGTAATCCTATGGAGACTGTAAAAAGATTAGTGGTTGCCAGGTGTTAGGATGGAGTGGGGAATGAATAGGCAGAACACAGAGAGTTTTTAGGGCAGTGAAGTAAGGGGAGACATCCAGAGTCTCCTTTGGGGGATTCTTCTTCCTGCTGAGGAGGATGTAAGCCACCTGAGAAATTAAAGTCTAGAATAATTAGTAAAGAACAAAAGACAAAGGCAGAATTACAGTTTCAAAAGGATGGAGCCCCTGATAGATCCTAACCCACACAGGAGCTGGGCAAGACAAGAGAAAATGGCTTCCATAGTTTATTTAAAGGGGTACATCAAAGGCAGAGATAAGGTTTCAAGGGTGGAGTCTTGCTTCCTGATGTCTTGCAGTCATCTTGGCAGGTCACACCCATCTCAGAGGGGCTATGTGGCTACAGGAGGTCACCTCATCTCCGGTGCTGTGTGGGACGTTTGGCAGAACTTTAATAGGGCTCAGAGTGTCTGGGCAGTCAACCAGACAAAATATCTACTGGCTGTTCCTAGACACCAGATTCGCCTACCTCAAATGGCTATGATGCCCTGTGGTCCATACACAGCCCATGTACAGCTCTCTACAGTGAAGCTATTGCTATTATATTTACCTTATTGTCCTTATTGTATATTAAAGTTAGTAAATTTTAAAAATATTTATTAATTCCCCTAAAGGTAATTATAGCCAACTTTATGGTAGCATAAATAACATAATTTTATGAAAAGAATCTTATTTTCCCAAACAAAAATGATAGTGAGTGTAGTGTTATTGTTTTACATTTTTGCAAGCCTCTTTAATATTTGGGTTATTTGTAAATAATAATTCTCACATGTGCTTCATCATTTTATCTTTTGCGATATATCATTTTGGTTGAAAATCCATTCTGTCATATATAAATTTAGTTAGAAAAGAAAGGTTTTAATAGCCTTTCATCAGGTAATTATGAATACTTTTTTCAAATAATACACTCAAACTTGACGAGTGGGGATTTTTTTTCAACTGTGCTGGGGACTGAACTCAGGGCCTTACACATACTAAGCAATTGCTCTACCACTAAGCTACATCCCCAACCCACTGAGTCATACCCCGAATCTGTTTTTATTTTCTTGAAGTTAGCTGCAATGTGAAGTCTCAAACTGTGCTAATGAATTTCTCCTACTCTCTGCAAATGGGAAAACTGAAAGTGACAAGAGCAAATCATATCTTTTTCTTCTTCTCCAAATAGTTGACCTTAAAGACACTCTGAAAAAGCCTTAGTGTCCCTAGATGTTCCTGGAACACATGCTGAGAACTACTGTTCTAGATAAGTCTCTCTCTCCCTTTTTCTCTTTCAACACTTGTGACATCATTAAAAAAAGAAAGAAGAGAAGAGAAAAGAAAAGAAAAGGAAGACTTGCTTAGGTTATCAGGAAAGACAGCTTTTATATGGATACAAATGGCCTGAACTTGACCTGTGTCATTTTCTCTGTCTCACATTCATGGGGTATGTGTTCTCTTTTTCACAACACCTTGCTTTCTATATTCTTTTTTCGCCTTTTGCTTTGTTCTTCCTCCTAACTTTAAAGTTGCTCCTGGCTTCCCTAGCCTCCCTCTTAGCATTGTGATTTTTTTTAGCTTGAGCTCCCATAAGTAACTGCATAATATCTTGATGTTTTCAAGTTCAAATTTATAAGAGAAGAAATCAAATATGTCAGCTCATGATCTTTTACCAGTCATGGCTGCTATTTTCATTGGCTGCACTATACATTGGCTGCCCTTGAACCAGGTACCCTCTCTGAACCCATCGCCTGTGGGTAGTAGAATGGGTCACCTGGAACAAAGTGCATTTCTTCTGTGTTATTTTGAAGGTTGATTAAACTTGAACATTGTTTTGAAACTTTCAAGCAGTCTTGGGGGTTCCCCCTAGAACTGCAGCCTAGTATGAAGGGTAAAGTAGCAGTTAAATGGGCTATAGGGACATGACTGGACTTGAAGCCTATCCTACTTACTTGCCATCTGTGTGAACTTGGACAAATTATTTAACTTCTCAGATCTAAATGGAGAGTGAGAAGGGTAAGAGGACTTAGTTCTAGAGTCGTTGCAGGATTAAGTGAGGTGATCCATGCAAAGCACTCAGCATATAGTAAGTACCTACATAAAAGTCAGTGCTCATGGCTAAGTTTCCCTTTAGCATTGGAGAAGTAGAGGCAGTTATGACAGAGGATGGAAACCGGTCCCTGGGCCCATCACTAATATGCCTCTATTTCTCTTGCCTGTGCCCTCAACTGACTCAAGTCTCCTGTTCTCAAATCACCAGATTTGCTTGTTTGGAAATTCCTCAGTCACTTAAGTAGTAGAAAGCTAAATAGCATTTTCTTTTCTTTTCAGTCTTGTCCTTCTTTCCTAGATTTCACATTTCCTCCTTTTCTTTTTTCCTACTCTACTTTTTCCTTCCTCTTTCAGGTTTATGCCTCTTTTCCCTTTGTTTTTTCCTTCATTTGGGCATCTGATAAACTGCCATGGTAAAGCGATTCCAATACATCATAGCTTAAAGAAGGAAGACTTGTGCATTCACTTTACTTCATTGGAATAGTTCAGAAGCACAGCCTGAGATTGGTGGCGTCTGTTCTCCAACAGGCATTTGCAGATCGTTTCTTCCGTGGCATTGTTCTGTGGTCTTCTGAACTTTGGTACTCCTTTATATCATCGAAACTGGCTCACTCCGTACTCACTTATTCCAGTCGACATGGAGGGGAGAGAGGGAGCAGAGGACAAGAAATTCCTTTTAAAACATGTATTCTGGAAGTTGAGACATTGGCCAAAACTTAGTCACAAGATCATTGCTTAAGTTCAAGGGCATCTGGGAGGCTATGTGCTCAGCTAAGACCCAGAAGAGATCAGAATTTTGCTCCAAAAAGGAAGAAGGGAAGATGGGAAATAATTCTTTTCTGCTATAACCTTAGGTCTATCTGTGGAACTCAGAGGGCATGGAATTTATTGTTTTAACATCATGTTGAAAATGCTATTTGTTCTCTCAGTCTGAAATGCTCCACTAGTCTCCTCTGCAATTTGGTCTGGCTGATCTTCTTCAGAACTTGATCTAGGTGTCACCTTCTTAACTCTGAAGACAGAGCTATGCCACCTCCTAAGGCATCCCTCAGCATGCCCAACTCCGTAACTCCTAACCTTTCCTTCCCTGCACTGTAGGACAGTTGCCAATGTGTCTCTCTGGCCTGCTCTGCTGCAGGTTGCTTCAGAGCTAGAACTTGGTTTTATTCATTAGTGTTTATTCCTAAAGCCCAGCACAATGCTTGGAGCGGAGAAAGAATATTCATACACAGAGTGCTACAAGGAAAGATCAATCTTCTCGCAAAAATCTGCTGGACTATTAAAGAGAAATGATAGCAGATGTTGATGCATGGTGTAACTGGTGTTGCAGTAAGCTCTTTATATCATAACATGTCATTCTCACAACGAACCTTCGAGGAAGACCCTACTCTCATTCTTACTTTAGAGACGAAAAAACTAAAACACAGAGAGATTAAGAAAATTCTCCAGGTCACATTGCATTGGGATGCAGGAAGTTGGGACCATAGTCTATGTTCCCATCGACCATGTAATATGGCTTCTTGGGTGATGGCCCATCTAAGCCACCAAACCTTGCATACCCTCATGACTCCATAGGAAGGAGTTGAATCTTTACCTTTGACTAGTAACATTAGGAACAGATGTTTTTGTTTGTTTTTGTGTTTGTTTTTGTTTTGCCTTTTCCATGGTATTAGGATTGCAGGCATAAGTGAGGGAAGGGACTTGGTGACTACAAGCCCACTCTCTAGTTACATTCATGAGGTGTGACCAACTCATCACAGTTTGGCTGGGACTTTCTCAGTTTTAGCATTAAATGTCTTGTGCTAGAGCACTTCTCAGTCCCAGGAAACCTCTCAGTCCTGGGCAAACTAGGACGATTCAATATGAGGTTTCAGTCAATGAACTTGAAACATGCTTGCCACACCCAGCCCAGGTGGGCCCAAGAAAGCAGGAGAAGAGTCATTGCCCTGCAATTGTTCCACACCCAGCCCTATGCCCCCTTTCTGAGTGTGTTTCCAACTTCCTCACTATTCTTCTCAGAGCAAGTGGCCTCTGATGTCCTGAAGGGAGATGACCTTCCCATAAAGCCACTGGCCTGGGAAGACAGGTCCTAGCAGGGCTGAGATACACATCAGACTCAGCAAGTCAAACCTTGTGATCATAAGCAAACTCATTACTTTCTTCCATGGAGACTGGCTGTTACGGTTTGGATGTGAGATGTCCCCCAAAAGACAATGCAAGAAGGTTTGGAGGAGAAATGATTGGGTCACAGCCTTAATCTAATCAACGAATTAATCCCTGATGGGATTAACTGAGTGGTAACTGAAGTGGTGGGGTGTGGCTGGAGGAGGTGGGAATTGGGGGTGTGGATTTTGGGTATATATTTGTTTCTGGCAAGCGGAGACCTCTCTCTCTGCCTACTGATCATCATGTGAGCCGCTTCCCTCCAACACACTCTTCCACTATGATGTTTTGCCCCACCTCAAGCCCCAAGGAATGGAGCCAGCCTTCTATGGACTAAGATCTCTGAAACTGTGAGCCCCTGAATACACCTTTTCTCTTCTACAATTGTGCTGGTTGAGTCCTTTAGTCAGAACAGCAAAAAAGATAACTAAAACACTGGAGAAGGTAAGGGTATGGGTTAGGCCGAAGATTAACTGAGGAGATCATAGTCAGAAATAAACTCAATTTAATTTGCTTAAAAATTTATTAGATGAATATTAATATATTGGCCAAGATTTTCCCTCTGTCCCCTTTAAAATGACACTAATGCCAGTTACTCAATTACTCCAATTCCTAAGCTTGTGCTCAATGGGAAATATCACTTTAAGAGGGAAATGCTATTTTAAATGCCCTCTTTTTAGTACTCTATTTATGTCAAGCTCTAGAGTGAGTCAAGTGCCTATGCAGCTATAAAACATTCAGGGATGCCATTAAATATTTGTGGTGTCACTGGGCTGCTGAAGTTTGGATAGTGACCCCTGTTAGTCCATGGTCAACATCAATTTATGGATTCTCAACTCTTCCTTTGCTTTAATCTTTGCTCAAGGTTGGAAAATTGTATCATAAACACAAATGGGAACCTTAATTAAAATATTTCAATGCTTTTGTATTCCAACTTCCTAACGTTTTACCCAATAAATAAAATGAAATCTAATGATTTTTATTAAACAGGCATTGTGAAAAGTAGTTTATAAGTTTTTCAATGACTTATATAATGTAATGGCTTATTTTCTAAGTTAATGAAGCATTTGTTAACAATGTGACACTGAAGATGAGCTAGTTGAGAAGAAGGAAAATTCTGTTGCCATAGTAGTCTTGGTTTGTCCCCTGTCCCAACTTGAAGTTTTTATTGAACATCTGAAAGGAGTCTTAAATGATCTGATTATTAATTTGGGAATGACATAAAACTGTGCAGAATGGGTAAGAAGTCAGAATTAAGATTCAAAGTGGCCTTCATATGTCAGATTGACAACTAGCCAAAATCTGCATAGTATAATTTAACAAGGGCAAATTTACCTTTGGTCATATAAAATCCAAAATGAACAACCCAAACAATTGCATGATTATAAAAAGAAATTTATTTGAAAAAGGCAAATTGAAATTAATTGACCATAAATCAATTATGACTTTTCCATTGCTACTAAAAATCCAATGTGGCATTAGGCTGCATTAAAGGAAAAAACATGGCTAGCATAAGGTGAATGATAGGTCTGTTGAAT
This sequence comes from Geosciurus inauris, assembly GCA_004024805.1. Lineage (NCBI taxonomy): Eukaryota > Metazoa > Chordata > Mammalia > Rodentia > Sciuridae > Geosciurus > Geosciurus inauris. The sequence continues at coordinate 37,480 of PVHX01015088.1, read as the reverse complement.
TTTTGCCAGGTCAGACCATATTTAAATACTACATTTTCAGAGGGACAGAGACATGGGTAATATATTCATAGGAGAGTGAGTGTTGAGGATTTTGGAAACCATCATGTATAAGAAGCACTTTATAGAATAAGAGTTGTTCTGCTAAAAAGAAACAATGATTCTGGGAAACCTGATGACTACTTTTAAATACTGAGATCAGTTGAAAAGTTAAGGCTGAGTTAGGGAGAGGAAGCATCATTAATTCCTCCATAATTACTCCTGCAATGTCCTTTTCCCTCAGAAATTATGGTGGAAATGAAAGAAGCTTATTATTTTACTATATGCACATAAATATTAAGTTTTAGTGCTATCTTGGTGGATAACTTCCCAATCCTTCTTTTGACAAATAGCAATTTCCTTTTTCTTCTACTTTAAGTCTTTAGAAGTCATTTTATTTATACCATGAGATTTCTCCTTTCTGGATCCAGAATGAAAATCAAAATGCCTTCTAAAACGATTCTGCCAAAGAAACCCAGGAATCTGCTCTCTTCTCATCTCTTTGCCTTCTATTTCCTGACTTGCATTTTTTTTTTAAATCAGAGGCCACACATTAGTCACTGAGACTCAAAACCACTGTCACCTTTAACTCCTCTTCTCCCTCGTTTCTTATATCTCATGAAGCTCCACGTCCTGAGATGCAACCAAATTTTCTGCAGCACATAGCAGGCTGGTCCAGCCCAGGGACATTAACTGGAAACCCGTGGTTTGTGTAATACATAACAATGGTGTATGTGTTATTAGAGGCTGCTGTTAACTGCAAATCAGAGATTCTGCACAGTGCAGAGAGCTTGAGGAAAATTTGAGGAGTAACTTCTACCTTCTGATTCTGCATCCAAATCTTCAACTCTGGTATCTATGAAAGTGTTATACTGAAAATGTTTAGATGTTTCAAGAGTGTTAAATTTTCAAAGCCATGAGTGTATTTCATGCATTGGGTGTAGTTCTTAAAAGAATGGCCTAGATGACTCCTAGAGTCTTTCTAAATCAGAGCTGTGACTGTGTGCCTTGTGAAGCCTGGCTTAGAGAACAACTGCAGATATGACAGGAAATTATAGGGGATGGGAATTAAGAATGAGGCAAAATGTCTTGTTTTGCTGTTCTCAGTCTCTTGGGTTTCCAAGGCTTAGGGCCAAAATTTGGAGACTGGGAAATGCAGGGGAATGTTATGACATGTGTCTGCAGCTCAATTTCTTCAGATTGAGGCTTAGATAATCAGTTTCTAACATCTATATTGTGAAAACTTTTCCTAGACTCATCTTAGGGGTTGAGAGAGTCGCCAGAGTTCATTGTTTGCTTCATTGCTCCTAAGGCATAGGTACCCTTTAGGGCATTTTAAATCACAGAGAGCTGGCCTCAGGGCAGCCACGGGTCTCTACCTTGAACACTCCAACCAGGAGGTCATCTTTTCAATAGATCTGGTGATCTTGAAAGCTGGTCCGAGTCCTTCTTCGAGGGCTTGTAAAGAGTTCTCAGGCTTCCTACTGAAGTGGGGAACATGTGACAAATACTTTGTTTCCAGATTGTGTTTTTAGAAGGGAAGGTCCAGGTTGTGGAGTCTGGGGAATCAGGGTAATGTTGTGAACCTTAACCTGCAGCCCCATTCGGTTCTCTCTGCCTCAGTTTCCCTGCAGTGAATAATCACATTGTGGTGATCTTCCTAGCTGACATGAGGGATCTCAAGGGGGCTCCACTCAGTCTTTGCTCTATCACTGACAGTTGTTTTGTAGGCAGTGCTTGGAAGGCGGTGTTAACTCCTAGGACCCCTGGACCTTGGGGAGTCTGAAGCTGCAAGCCAGTTGCATCTGCAGATTCTGATCACCTGTTACAGGAGGCGGACAAGGTCACAGCTTCATTTTGGAGGTCCTTCTTATAGTCTCCAGTTCTGGATGTCCACTAGGGGAAAATTCTTGTAGGACTGGAAGTAAAGACTTGTCCTCATTATTCTCCTGGAGTCCTTGTTCTAGTCAGACTTAAGGACTTTGGAGGGGAATTCCTATGACAATAACAACAATAATAAAAATAACAAAAATACTTATTGTGCTTGCCAGGGCAGTGTGTGTGCTGGTTGTTCATCAGGCTTATTTTGCCATTCTTCACGATGACACTATGATTTGCTGTTTTAGTCAGCTTTATACTGCTGTGACTAAAAGATCTGACCAGAACATTTTAGGGGAAGAAAAGTTTATTTGAGGCTGACAATTTCAGAGGTCTTAATCCATAGACAGCTGGCTCCATTCCTCCATTCCTCAGGGCTCAAGGTGAGGCTGAATATCATGGTGGAAGAGTGTGGTGGAGGGAAGTAGCTCACATGATAATTAGGAAGGAGAAGGAGAGAGGGAGAGAGGCAGAGAGGGAGAGAGGGAGAGAGAAGAGGGAGAGGGAGAGGGAGAGAGAGAGATCTTCTTTTGCCAGATACAAATATATACTTCAAAGCCATGACCCCCATGCCTACTTCCTCCAGCCACACTCCACCTGCCTTCAGTTACCACTCAATTAATCCCATCAGGTGCTTAATTCACAGATGGGGTTAAGACTTGTGTAACCTTTTCTCTAAACCTTCTTGCTTTGTCTCACACACGAGCTTTTGGGGGATGCGTCACATCCAAACCATAACATATGCTATTATTATCTTCATTTTTCTGAGGCTTATGTAAGGTAAGGTACCTTTTTAGGGTCACAAGCTACAAAACAGCAAAGAGACAGAGGACCTGAACCAAGAATGACCCTTTTTAAAAAAAATTTATTAATCTACATAAAAGTGTTTTATTTTCCTGACTTCACCTCTGATGCTCAGCTGCGAACACACCTGCTACTATGAGTTTTACCAAAACTTCTTGATCTTTTACAATTTTTCTCAAGAGCAGTTTAAAAAATTATTATCAGTTCATAATGTATTGAAGGCTGGAGATTCAGTAGAAAAAAAGAAAGAAAAGGGTTATCATAATATCACTAATATTTTGAGACTTCCCCCATAGCATTTATCTAAGGCCTAATGATTGAAAGATATTCAAACAAAAATGATAATTGCTTTGCTTAAAACTTAAACACATTTCATAACTCTGCTGAACATGTATAGCCTGCTTAGTAATTCTAATAGGGGCAAAGGTCAATAGGTTATAGGCACTAAAATTTAAAAGTATGTTTGAAATAGTAGGGAAAAGAGGTCTCAAGACTGAGAATTCTGCAAGCTGGTCATGCCTGGCTCAGGACTATTGGCCACTGGCTGGGTAGAAGCAGGAGTGTGGTGTGGAATGCAGGTGCAGTCCTGGAGCTGGCCTATGCATGGAGTCCCTCCGAGGATCCTCAAAGCTTTCCACTTCCGAATTGGTCACCAAGACAAAAACAGTGGGAATTGGTTGTGTTTCTATCAGTGAAGCAGAGGAACTAGAGTTTAAAAAGTTTGAAAGTACATCATTAGTGGGAGGAAAGCCAAGAAGATGAACTCTTCTTGAATCAAGACATAACAGAAACTCTTAATGTGTGGCCCATTAGCCACTGTCTTTAGAACCGATAAGTCAGGCTGCCTTATTTTTTTCCCCTTATATCTTTTGCTCAATGTCTCATCTCTGAGCAATTTTCACATCAGAATTTAGATCTCATTAGGAAGATAATTTTGGCATCTAATTGTCTTCCTTAGTTTTAGTTATGAAATTTCCTGTGGAAGACAGAACACTGCATTTTCTTCAATTTGATACAAATGTAAACTCAATTTCACTTAAGAAACAATTTTCCAGAACCCTTTTTCTCCTTCTCTGTACTATAAAATTGTGAAAGTTTCTAACTAAGCATAAAATTTTAAAACTTCAAAAGCTATAAAAGATACAATGTAAAATAAATAATAATGGAAGGTGTTATATGTCTCAAAACTGCAAAGGATGGTTGTAATAAAGATGAGATACAGTCATGAAGGCAGAACCTTCAGTTTGATGGCTATGTGGTGTATGTTTCTCAAACTGTGGGTATCAACTGCTTAATGGGTTATAAAATTGGTTGAGGAGATTATGAGTGCCATTTAAAAATGTAATTGAAAATAGAAAAGTGTATTAGGTGCAGGAAGGTTATGTGCTATTTCATGAGCATTTTTTTTTCAATTATAGACACATATATATGTTACACACACAAGTGTATGTGATGGATTTTGTTGCAAAATAAATTTCTTTTCACAGATTCAATTAAAATTTCAAAGATGCTCCATTAGCCATAGTAATTTACAACCTATATCTTTATTATTATCATCTAAGTGCCTAAAAATTGCCAGACACGTTAAAAAAAAACTTTTAGGAAGTTGTAATTACATTTCTAACATGAATCAGCTAGAAGACTGTCGTCATAAGAACAGCTGCTAATAGTTATTAAACTCTGTGAATATGCTGGGCATTGTGCTAAATGTTTTGCACGCATTATCAAATCAACTCCTCATAACCTCCCTATGAGGAGATTGTTATTATTCCTATTTCTCAGAAGAGAAAGTTGAGGTTTCCAGAATTCACACAGCTAGTGGAACTCAAGTCCATGCCTGTCTGGCTTCAGAGCCACAGCATTTCACCACCAGACTGTTCTTTTTCAAGAACAAATCCCTTACGGAAAGCTTTGTGATTTGTGAACCTCCTTTACAATCTACCTCTTTTGAAATGTTTGTAATTTAGCACTAGGATAATTCAGCCCCCTTTGGTTCTGATCAAATGTTGATAGGGATATTTCTCTGGTTATGTATGAAGAGCTTGGCTGATTTTAGAGGTAACTGATTCCTAATCTGATTCTAAGGAACATTTTCCCTCCTCCTCTTACAGGTCTGAAGTCTCAAATTCTGAGGCAAACCCTCCTACCCCCACCAGAAGAGTGGGATTTTCCTCATTCTTCTCTTCCACCAAGAATGAAGTTTTCTCCCCATGAGCAACAAACAACAAAAACACAAAACAGGAATCCAATATTTGGGAGTCCCTGGAACCAGAATGAATTTCTCTAGGTCCCGGGTCAGCAATTTTTCTTCTATAAAAGACCAGGTAGTACATGTTTTCATCCTTGTGAGCCATCTGGTCTCTGTCACAGTTACTCAGATTTGCTATTGTTGTACAAGAGCATTTTGCTATTGTTGCACAGGCATTTCTCAAACAAACCAGTGAGGCGGGATTTGGCCTGGAGGCTGTAATTTGTCAAACCCTCCTCTGAGCTTAAAATTGAATGCTTTCCTAATGGTCAGGTCAGGGGAAGAGGAACACAGGGCTGTTCTTTACTAGCTTCATATGCACCCTCAAATCGTTTTTTATTATTTATCTTCGTTTTCTAGAAGCCAGGTAAAAAGATCTTGTTCATCTCCTCTTTGAAACTTTTAGGAATACCTTCAGTCAAAAGCATTGCAGGTTTGAGTTTTTATTCTTTGGATATATCAGGAAGCAAATTTACAATGTGTCTCCCTACCAAGGGGCAGGGATGTGTCCTTTATTCTCCATCTTCCTCTTTCATACACACAAACATGCCCACACATGATGCATATATTTGTGGAAATATTTTCCTTACATAGATATATAACTTATAATAAAACATAAAAATATTAATAGTTCATAGTAGCATTATCAATTGCTCTTTTTAATGCCTTTAAAAACATTTTCTGAATTTTTAAAATAAGTAATGTAATTTGAATTTATCCTCAGGAAGAAAAAATCCTTTTCAGTTATTTTCATCTTAGTATTTATGTTGAGAGAGAGAGAGAATGAATTTTTAGGACACTGAGTATGTGAGGAGAGTCAAAAGAAGGTGCTCGAAGGAGAAATGGTGGGGGCGTCTAAAATCTTCCCATGCTCCATTTTTACTCAAGGATGGCTGGTTAAAAACACTGATAAAGCATAAAGATAGCATTGCATTTCTTTTCTGGAATTCCTCAAGGGAGAAGCATGCAAGAGGTGCTGAAGTGCAGAGCTGACCAGTGACTTTCCCACATCCTGTGGGCAGAGGAGAAAAGGGATTGCTTTAAATATTGGAAGGTGGGGAAATGGATATTTGAAATGAGCTCCTCCTACATTTTGGTTTTTCAAAATTGACTGACTTTTACTTCCCTGATGTCAGAGAAGGCTGATGTCAGACAGTCCAATGATTTAAGCTCGAGTTGGCACTTTCAGATAGTTTTGTCTTAAGAGGAGGAAGAAGTTTTAAATGGGGAAGCAATGAAGAGAGAAGCAGAGGAGGGACAGAAGGCTCGGGCTCCTTCATCCAGTTCAACCGGCACATATTAAGTGCTTGCCCACCACTGTTCAGGGTGATAGCAGATCACGGAACAGGGCAGAAACCCTGTACGTTGGGAGCAGTGTCTAAGACGGGGTCCTTCTCACCTGCAAACGAGAATCCCAGGAGATCTATTGAAAAATAGCCATCCCACAGCCCCAGCTCAGATCACAGGATCTGAATCTGAGTAGAGTTTGACCATCAGTATTTTTGAGTGTCAGGCTATGCGACTACACAGTGAGAACAACCGTCCAAAGGCAAAAGCAGGACAGGCAGTCATTGCAGTCATCAAAATCTCACGTGCCGTCGGCTATGAGAGGAACGTGTAAGTCCCTGTTGGTCACTGTTGAGGAGGAAGAGATCCATTTTGCCTTGGGAGGGGATGCTCTTTGAAAGAGTCAGAAAGAACAAGTATGTCTCTCAAAGAACAAGGATGAGTAGGAGTTTGCCAAGGCAGCAAAGAGGGTGTGGTGGGGTGCATTCCACGTAAAGGGATTAGCTGGTGCCGAGGCAGGGTGGGGTGAGATACTAGGACGTATAAGTCTGCTTGGGTTGCCATAACAAACCACCACAAACTGGGTGGCTGAAACAACAGGAATTTTTTTGTTTCCTAGTTCTAGAGGCTGGAAGTCCAGGACTGAGGTCAGGAGGGTTGGTTCCTTCTGCAGGCTGTGAGGGAGACTTTTCCTCATGCTTACCTCTGGCTTCTGGCAGCTTTCTGGCCATCTTTGGTATTCCTTGGCCTGTAGACTTATGGCACCAGCCTCAGCCTTCATAATCATGTGGCATTGTCCTTGTGTGTGTGTGTGTGTGTGTGTGTGTGTGTGTTCTAAACCTCCCCTTTGTGTAAGGATACCAGTCACATTGGGTTAAGGGTCCATCCAGCTTCAGGATGACCTCCTCTTGATTTAACTAACTACATCTGCAATCACTCCATTTCCCAATTCTGAAGTAGGGGTTAGGGTTTCAACACAGGAGCTTTTGGAAAACACAATTCAGCTGCTAACAGGAAGAAACGAGGGAAAGGCAGGGAAAGAGTTTTTAAAGAATGAGGTGTGATCCCAATAAGAGAAACCCTGCAAAATAATTTAAATTTTGGTCCTGAAGGGCAAAGAACCCCCAAGAACTTTGTCTTGAAAACAAAGAGAAAAAATAATTACAAACATTTATATATGCCACATGTTCTTTTTGCTTCATTTGTGCATTAACTCATCCTCATAAGGAATGATCATCTCCATTTTACAGAGGAAAAATTGGCCCGAGAAAGATGAAATACTGTACTGCAAAGCACATACCCTGTAAGTGGCAGGATCAGAATTTGAATCCAGATAGAACCCATCTCCAAAACTTGTGTCTCTTTTTATCACTAGCTCTACCTCTAGGGCATGAATCCTCAACATTTCAGCTATTCCCCTTCTGTGATGACTTCCTTGCTGGGTTTCTAGCTCTAACTCCTCTCTGTGGCTACAGTTATGTGTCTCTTTAGTGGTCAGCTCATGTTTCCACATGGACATCCTTTATCATGTCACACTCACTAACCCTGGAACTGAATGCATCCCTTTCCTAAACTATAGGATTTTGCATTTGTGCTTAAAACACTACTATTCTTGGTGAATTCTCTCCTTTCCATCAGTGCACAGATGCTAATTTGGGGGGCCAAAGATCCATGATATTTTGGCTTTGTCTCCTGGGCCAGCTGGGAAGGCCGTGACCACTTGAGGTTCTGGCTCCCTCAAGGCCACTGTGTGAAAGTATCAGAAACCAGTTTGCTAGGGTTGGGGGACTGGAAGTCTGGGATGCCATCAAATGCAAGGCCATTCAGTTTCCCCCAAAATATGTTTGGCATTCTGCCAGGCTTCCAGAAGACAGCTCAGGTGTTAGGAGCTAGTGGAGTCCCTGTTAGGTTTAGAATGACTTTGAGGATTCTCTGGCAAGTTCTTATAAAAGTTGATGTTCTGTTCCCCTCTTTTCTACAAGTGGATCTGGCCTAAAGCTTGTGGCCTGTTACCAAGGTTACTGGGCCAGGAAAATCCTTTGAATGACTAGTGGAAAGAGTATTGGATTAGGTGTTCAGAGTCTTGCATTCTAACCCTAACTCAGATTTGAAACATTCAGCAAGTCACTTTATAGACACTGAGAAGAAATAAAACTTAAGTCTGTTTCTTTATCTATGGAATAAAAGAGAGAAACTATATGAAATTAAAACTCACTGAAGCTTCCAAGTTCTATGATTTGTTCCTAATCAGAGCTCAGATCAAGAATATTCACTGTTGGCTATATCTGAAATTGGCAGATCAGCCTTAAACCAGTATATTTGTTAGAATGGAAGAGTGACTTCGTTCTTTTTATGTTTCTTTATTTTTTTTTCCTTAATCTTCTTGACCTGAAAGGTAGTTTTCCTGTCACCTGATGTTTACACAGAGAACTATAATCAACAAAAATTGCTAAATGCAAGCAACTTTGACTAGATTGGCTTCTCAGCAATTAAACCAAACATTTCCTCTAAGAATATATTTACCCTTTTTCAGCTTCTGTGGCACCAAAAGCCAATGTCTCCTGTGGCACTGGGCCCTTCATGCCAATGTGTGCAGGTAACAAGCTGTTCTTTCCCTGGCAGTGAAGATCTTCCTGTTGTGGCATGAAAGGAAGGCATTGTCTGCTTTATTATTTCTTTTTTGAATGAAAATGTTCTGAATCATTTGTTTGATGACTCCTCTAGAATTGGGTGTAGTAATGACTAAGAAAGGGCCTTGCAGGGCCAACAAGGCCTCTGGTTAGTTATGGGAAGCCATTTTTTTCTTCCATAGCAATTATCTTGCTTGACCAATTCTAGGGCAGCCAAGAGACAGTCATTCCTTGTTCCTCTGCTTAAACTTTGTTCTTGATGATATAAAAACATAAAATCAGAGAAAATAGTCCTGTGTTTAATCAAGAGGTGAAATCATGTACCCAAGAATACCTGAAAGTTCTTGGGCAAGGAGTTCTCAGGGCCTCCATCTTAATCCAAAATGCTTTTATTTGTGTGTAAATACATCGATTTGGCATCCTGTAGAAGATACTGAGTCCTCTTCTAAATCTTGATTTTCTTCTTAATATTTCATAGTTCCTTACTATGTATGGATGCAGATGATGCAGATGAGTGCCTTAGATACTGCTAAGAGATAGATACTGTGGTAACTGAGTCAGGGTGTTTCAGGGTACAAGCGCTTCCCAAAGACCATGACTCATTGTCTTTTAACATTGTATGGATTCCATTTTTCCTACTTCTCCACTTTTCTGAGACAATTTCACTCTTCTGTAACATTCCCAAAAGAACAAATCTTTGAAAGAGATTAGATGGAATTGTGACCCTATGGACTGTGAGACATGCCTTAGACATGTATGAAGTAGGAGGAGGAGCTGGGGGATAGACTATTTCCGGATCCTGAGCTTAGAAGGAAATTTGAGAACCCATAGTAACCATTCCCCTGTCCTTAGGCAGGAGAGCAAGTAAATTTAGTAAGCCATACTAATTTTAGAGATTGCAAGCCCTGACAATTCTATGACTCCCTCAGAAGGGCAGTTCCAGCAACCTTTGTAGCCACTCTTTTTTCTTAATTCACTCTAGTTCCCTTTTTCTCTACTCCAAGCTGCATATTCTCTAAAAAGTCTCCAATATTTGAAAAACAAGATCTAATCATTCCTCAGACTTACTTTCTTAGCCGAATGGCAAGATTTTCTTAAACATGACTTACAATCTTTAAAAAAATTTAAGACATCTGATGAATTATCAGTTTATTGCTAATTCCTAGAACTTTCTTATTTTGTGGCGTTTCTCAAATTGTAAAGATTCCCCGTAGATAAACTCCTGCATAGCTCAGAGAAGATACACACTTTGAATTAAAGCCTGAGGTGACCTAGTTACCCAGAGAACTCTTATTTGGCAACTTTGCCTTAAGAAGCAATCCACCTGATAACAGCAAGCCATAATCAAGCAATAGAGACTTGCAGAAAAGCTATAAAGAAGCAGGCAGAAGAATCAAATTGGGGTCAGTTATAAGAGAAAGAAACTACTCCGTACACCTACTTAGCCCCTAGCCTGTCATTGGGTATAAAATATCAAGAAATCAATTATTGATTTTAATAATGATAACCATAAGTCATCTAGAAAACACATTGTTGACAAAGAGTATGATCAGGACCCTCTTCAGTGTTGGAGAAGTGTGTTTCTTACTCTAGAATGCCTTTCAACTAAATTTATTCAAGTAAGTTTAGTATTGGCATGAAAAGAGTTCAGTTAGCTAGAAATTTTACTAAGGTGTATTGTCAGAAAGATGTAAGCTAGGAATTGTATTTGTTAACAACTCATTTAAAAGATCAGGAAAACAAAGATAAAGGGAAGGGAAAGGCCCCCCAGGCAATTAGTGATATATCTGAGGACATGAGAGAGGGTAAAAGAGCTAGCTGGTAGAAGGACCTCCCTGACTATGGGCTTTTTATTTTCCACACAATTTATTTTGAACACTCAATTTGAAAATATGCAACAACCTTTGGGTTAGAAATGGCACCATGGATACTCAGAATGTGTGTGCCTGTGTGGATCAGGGGAAAGTTAGAATTGGGGTTCCCACTCAAATGTACCTCACAACCTCCTTTACTGACAGCTGCAATAGCTTCCTGGCTTGTAGCACAGGCTGCCCTTTCCAGTGCCATGTGTATCAGGCCGTGAAGGACCAAGAAGGATGCTACCAGGAAGGCCACTAGGTTGAAATGATGTCTATACTCAGCAATTTATTCAGCCATGTTGATGAATCCATCCTTTATCGGAATTCCTTGTTGTTTGTTTGAATGTAATCAAATACTGAGCTTCAGTTATACCTTCCATGAGAGCACAATTTTGAACTAATTTAAGACCTACAAAGTTCTACAAACATTCTTAAATTATTCATTCAATATTAGCTTATATTTATTGAGTGCCAACTATGTTCCAGGCAAAGTTGCAGACCTGAGAAAACAAACTCAACTTTCTATTCTTATGGAGATCACATTTACTGTTTGTATAGGTTGTATGTTTTGTTTATAACCCAAACCAGTGAAATGTGGAGCAAGAATAAAAAAAAAAAACCCAATAAAGAAGGAGGGCCTACCCATAATGGGGGCCTCAACAGTGAACACTTTTCAGATTTGGTTATAGTGCATCAGAATTAGAAGGAAAATATAGATTTCTGGGGCTCTGCCAAGACCATCCAATCAGTACACCAGGTGTGGGTTCTTGGAGTCTGTATTTTCCCAGAACTCCCTTTGTGGCTCTGAATGCTCGGTCAGGAACTGGTTCCCAAACCTGTGTTTGGAAATCACTGAGCTAGATGCTCTCTTGATGACTGCATCGGGCGAGGTTCCAACAAGACATGAAAGGCATTTTTAGTTGAATAATTTTAGGAGAATTTACAAAGGGATGATTTACAAATATGTGGCTAGACTGTTGGGAAACCCCACAGAATAGTGCAGAACCCTGAGGCGGATAACATGTAGCAACTCTGTGCACCCCCATGCCTGAAGGAGTCAGAGGAAAGGGTTTCCTGGAATCAGGAGACAAGCCCTCTAGACAGGACCTGTGGTATCCAGTTGAAAGATGCCACCAGCCAGTTTGAGCCAAATCCAGCTGGAAACCAGAGGGCTAGGCAGCCTATTAGAGACCATGTAGGTCAATCTACTAGGACACAGAGAAGGATGGATAAAGATGGAGAGAGAATGTGGAGGAGCAAATGATAACACAAAGTCGAAGCCTCTTTCATCTGTAGGAACATATGAAAATATAATGGTACCCCAAATAAGTGTCTATGTTTTTCTTATATTTCATGTAAAGTTATTTTCAGGAGCTAACTCTTAGGTCCTTATTGTTATCTCTGTTTGGCACCTCCAGGGACAACAAAATACTAGTTTTTGGTTTTTTGCTTTTTGTTTTTGATAAACATGGATATTTCTTGAGTATCCATTATATTCCATGCACTATGGAATATAATTTGTTTTAATTTATAGAACAGTACTTCAAAGTAAGGTATTATTTAACAGAGAAGGAAATGAACTCATGGAGAGATTATAAAGTTCATCTCACGTCACACAGTAATATAGTACACTATAATATAATATAAGCAATAAAACCGTATATGGAGCTGAATTTGTCTCATACAAATACCCATCTTATTAACATTTATGCAGTTCTGTTAAGGCTCCCCAGGAAAATGTAAATCCCGATCATTCTTGGTAACTTAGAAACTGTATTCTAGCCAACTTTGTCAAGAATGAAAAACCACAATTCCTTGTCTTTTTTGCATATAGTTTTATCAATGCTTGTACTTATTAAATATTTCATGTGATCCCATTCATACTCAGGAAGCTAGTTGGGCCTTATGGATTGACTGTGATTTTCTGTATTCCTGCTTCAAGGCATGCTGGTGGGACAGAATAGAGCTAAGAAAACTAACTGTTCCAGTTTTTCCTGGGATGAGGGATTCCCTGGGATATGGGAATTTCAATGCTAAACCCAGGACAGTTTCAGTCAAACTGAGGTGATTGGTAAATGCCAGATTAATTTACTTTAATTTTATAATGAGGACCTCAGAACTTTTAGAATCACATTACTAAAACTTTTAAAAATACAATTTTCTTCACATTTTCTGATTCTTCAGGTGCTGATTAGGTGTATCTTTATGTCACCTAAAGCCCAGTTTCTGGTCCTTCCTTATGACAAGCTGAGGTACAGAGGTTGCATGATAGGACAGGGACAGGAAATTGGAAGACAAGTTCAATTCAGGCAAGTCATCTGGCATCTGAACATGGTGAGTGATGGAGGAAGTAAGTGGGCATTGTCAACAAAGTCCAGAACCTTGTCTCTCAGTTTCAGTCCTTGGTTGGAAAGGCTTGGGGCTTATTACACTATGTTGCAACTGCTTGCTATTGTTTGTTTCCCTTGCTAGACAGAAAGATAACTGAGGACAAGGATTTCATGTCTCAGGATTTAGAACTGGGCCTGTTCCCTACTGTGAGCTCAATGACTTTGTGGGAGCCTCTTTGGATACAAGGATGGTAGATTTATTCAAGAATTATTCCTAAACTTTCCGGATTCAGCATGAAACTTGACTTTTTAGCATTATCCTTGAAACACATCAGGTGCTTGAGGGAGGATGGTGGTGGTGGGACTTTACACTATAGGAAAATATCCTGCTAATTAAGTTTCTAATCTCATTCCTCAAAGATTGATCTATCTGATCAATCCCCTCAGCATTGTAGGCATCAGGGTACAAAAGTGAAGACAGCCCAGGGCCTCTGGGTTAGTTGGCTTTCTAGCCTCACATGGTGTTAACTCTTCTTTATTGTTTGAAGGGATGCCATACAATTTTTTTTAAAGAGGGATAAAGGCTGCATTTAAGTAAGTGATGAAACTTCTATAGGAAAACTTCCAAGAATCTATGTCATCCTGCATGGTATTTGAAAAGGTAGAGAAAAGGATAGTGGAGAAGTAATCAACTTTATAAAGCACTCATTGTGTCAGGCACAATGCTACATTTTTATGTGTCCAAATACTGTAAGATTAATTATCATGTCCATTTATAGGTGAGGCCGAGAAGTGGTCATGTAACATGTCCAAGGTCATACAGCTATGAACTGCTGAGGTAGGATGTGAAAGAAGTTCTATGAAACCCTAAATCTCAGCTCCTAGTTAGCTAGCCTGTCGTCCTAAAGCGTCACAGTTGCAGACTGGTGTCCCCTAAAATCTCTGACCTGGCTCCTAGGCTACCATGTTTCTTTGGGGTTTCATGCTACCCACATATTAAAGATGACCAGGAAATATTAGGTTAGTTTCCTGAGAGAGTCAGAGAGATGTAAAACTAGTGGCTGGAAGAAGAGGAACATTCTAGGACGTGAAGAGCAGCATGAACTATGGTTTGGGGGTTTCCTAATATTATTTGGGGGAAGATATCTAATTATAAGTGCTAATAAGGTCTATTGTTAGATTTCACCAGCATAAATTATTCACAGAGAACTACCAAAGATTTTTCCCTCCCTGCAGGGTGAACAGCTGGCCTTCTGCCCTGCAGTCCTCTGTTGGTTTTTTGAAGATCAGCGCCCTCTGGAGGTTAAAGTTAGAAAAGCAAAAGTATGAGAAGGACAAAGCGTTTTCTGCCCTTGCTCCTTATTGAAGTCCCTGCCTCGAAGTACATTAAAGACAGATTCTAGGGGAGAAATTTTTTTTTTCCTAGTGTGACCTTAAGTATGAACTGTATGGAAAAACTGACTAGTGATGAAGAAACCAACTGGTTCCTCAAACCCAACTCCAAGATGCTGGTTATTTCCCAAGGTGGATCTTTTGGTGTGCTCAGTCCTGTTTGGCTCAAGCTAAAGAAGCCTCAGAAACAATCCTTCACCAGGGGGAAGAACTTTGTCCCTTGAGCAGTAATAGAAAGAGCTGTTCTAGGTACGAGGCAGCAGCAAGGAGCCAAAGTGATGGCACAGTTGCAGCAGAGGGAACCTAGCTATCTGGTGCCTGGGGTTAGTGCTGAGACAGAAGTGGTATTCCCAACCTCAAAATCTCCTTCTTCTTCTTCTTTTTTTTTTTTTTAATTTTTTTAGTTATACATGGACATAGTGTTTTTATTTTCTTTTGTTTATTTTTATGTGGTGCTGAGGATCAAACCCAGTGCTTCACACGTGCGAGGCAAGCGCTCTGCCACTGTGCCACAACCTCAGCCCCCAAATCTCCTTCTTTTTCTTCCCAGCAAGAATGATTTAGAAAAAAGGAAGAAAAAAGAAAGAATGATTTAGGAAGCTCAGATGTATCATGTCTAGGGGACTGTGTTACTAGTGGGCCCTGACTTGAACATCTGTTTGGTTGGCTGGGCTTTGATTTTATTCTGCATCTCAATCACTGTTTTGTAGCCATAATTCTGATGCCTAGATCTTTGCCTTTTTCCTGTGGCTGAGGCCTCTTTGAATTGATAACTGAAGCAGACAGATCACCCATGTCCCTCAACCCATACCATTTTTGAACTTGTTGGGTCAACTCACAACTGCCAGCTCCTGTGTCTGTTTGCTTGCTGGCTTCCCCTAGAAGTAGGAAACCACTCTGGTCACGTGCATAGCAAGCCAAAAGTGCCAGGGAGTTAATATACCCCTTAGCAGGTGTGCTCAATGACTGATAGTAATTCCAACATATCATCCACAAGACATCAGTACAGTATCAGACCCAGTCCATCTATCTGTCAGATCATAGTCAAAGGCAATGCTTAGCAGGCTTGTTTCCTACCGTGATCACAAGCTTCACAGGGCAAAGAATAATGGGCCTAAACGAGCACTCCAAATTTTAATTCCCATTACAGGAAATGAGTCTTTAAATCTCTTTGCTGTGATACTGGGCAAGATGAAATAGCATTTAGCCTGAAGAGATCCAAATTTCTTGGGTACCAAAAACTGTTTAATCTCTTCCTTTCAATCCTGGCACCTCAGAATATGTTTTGTATTAATTATCTCTCTCTCTTTTTTTTTTGGTACTGGGGATTGAACTCAGGGGCACTCGACCACTGAGCCACTGTAATCCCTGCACTTTGGGAGGCTGAGACAGGAGAATTGCAAGTTCAAAGCCAGGCTCAGCAATGGCAAGGCGCTAAGCAACTCAGTGAGACCCTGTCTCTACATAAAAACACAAAATAGGACTGGGGATGTGGCTCAGTGACCAAGTACCACCAAAAAAAAAAAAAAAAAAGGAACTGCAGTGCCTTTTCTGCATGTTCTACCATTTTTTCTGTGTTCTGTTGGTCATGAACACCAGTCCTGATCCAGTGTGGACTGGACAACCACAAACATTTAAAATGTTTTTTTTATTATGGAAATTTCCCATAATGCTATTTGCTACAATGAGTAATGATCTGTATCCTTTTTGTCAGACATTCTACAACCCACAGTAAAGCTTTGCCTTGATATAGAGGCAAAGTTCTAGCAGCCTTCAGCTAATGACTGGTAGTAAATCCAATATGTCATCTACAGAATACAAATACACCAGACCCAGTATATCTGTAAAATCATATGCAGAGGCAAAACTTAGTAGCTTTGTTCCTTAGAATGATCACAAATCTCATAAAAGCAAACTTTATGATTAAGAGGTGGAAATGCCTTAGAAATATGCACGTTAATTTGCATTTCAGCAACACTGAGGGCTTTGCTTCTGATGAGGGCTCTCAGTCAGCTCTCCGTTGGTTGGCTCTCTTCTAAAACTCTAAAATCCATTACATTAATTCTCAGAAATGTCAAGTCAGAACCTTGAGCCTAATAATCAGACCAGAGCCTGGTCTTAGAATTGCTACCTGCAGGCATTTTTCTGGATGGGAAAGTGACTGCACAGTGAGGCCCTTTGTTGAGCTCTGGGCAGAGGGATTCCACTGGCCTCATTGCCTCAGGGCTCACTTCCTGGAAGAAGGTTCTACTACCTGATGGGCAGGGCTTTCCAAAACAAACAGGCTTTTCCTTCTGCCTCCAAAGCCTGATCTCTGAGCTGAGCCCCAAATGCTGGAGAACAGATGTGACCCATGGACGCCTTATAAAGTACTATCCAATACCATTGCTCCTAAGGAACTTTTACATTTATTAAGTTTCTGCTTCCAAAGGTCAAGTTCCCAGAAATGAAAACAAACAAACAATCAAAGAAAAAACTGAGTGGGCAGCATTGGAAGAAACCAGAGAGAGAAATTGAAATGATAGCAATTGGTAAGCCTTACTGAGCAGATGTGGACATAACCTGGCATCACTTATGTTATGGGAAGAAGTCCTTTCAGCCATTCAGGAATGAGTAAATAAATAAATAACAATGCTATGGTACAATATTGATGTGTAAGATGTTAAAATACGCTACCTTTTAGCTCTCTCAAAATAACCTCCTGAGGTCAATGTTATTTGTTTCTGCTTCACACCCAACTAAAATGGAAAACCCTCTATTTTCCCCTACTCTGCTTTATTAATATTTTTTCATAGAGCTTATTAGCATCTGGCATTATATCTCATGTCTATATATTTGTTCATTTCATTATTGTCTATTTGTGCATCTGAAAAGCAAGCCCCGTGAACACAGGCATTTTGCTATTATGCTCTCTGCCACTTTCCCAGAGCCTAAGAAATACTCCATAAATAATTGTGGAAAGAAAACTTTTGCATCAAGTGAGCTGTGACAGGTTAAATAACTTCCACAGGCCGTTTGAGCCACATTCTATTGCATTTTCCGTCTTGCTGTGCTGCCTCTCTGCTTCTGAGTCAAGAGGCAGAAGTCCAGATTTTAGAAAAACGAAGCCACCAAGTTGCAAAGCAGGATAGCAGCAGCTCTTAGATGAGAACCCAGGTCTTCTGATATTTGTTTCATCAGCTTTGTTTCTGCTGTCATGGGATGTGAAGTTCAGCTGAGGTTAGAGACTAAGCTTTCATCTTCCTGCTTTGTCCATCTGCCTGGTCGGGCTCTTGGTTCATGAGTCTGTAAATGCAATGTGTGTATCTCAGCATTGTAAGACGTGCCTTGCCCCGCGGCCCTTCCACCTCTGTTATCAACATGACCTCAAAGGCAATAGCTTGGAAGCAGTTACACATGACTACTGTGACTACTCAGATGCTTTTAACTAAGTTGCTACCTGGACAGAGCTTATGTCTAAAGCTCTGAGCAATCATCTCAATCAGCACAGGGAGAAAATTCCATGGAAGAGCAGGAGAGGCCTTGTTTGTCTCATTTATATATTTTCAGCATCATTTAACGAGTCCTTATCCATATCTAGTTTTACTAGTAAAGCTAAGTCTCACCACCTGGTTTTCTACTTCATGTCTCTGCTCTTTTTCTCTCTTGAGAGCTGAAAGTAGCTGTCAGGTTTCAGCATACCCGGTGAACACCCAGGAGCTTTGGTTGCTAAGTTGGGGAAACTACAGCAATGATTCCCTTATGGCCATTTGCTTATAGAGCCAAGAAAAACCAAAACACATCAGCTGGAAGTTGTCACAAGCAAACAGACTGGTCCAGATTGTATCCCTGAAGCAGCTTGTTGGAGAGGTCTGGAGCTACCGAGCAGAAACACATGTTTATGCCCAAATGACTCAATTCAGTGTGTTCCTCTTGAGAACAATGTTGGAGCCCTTGTGCCCTGAGGTGTCTATGGTGGATCACCACACTGGACCCTCCTTGCTTATACTTCCTCTGTGAACCCTGTTTCCTAATCCTCCTCTGCTTGGCCCTGCAGGGTGGACAAAAACAGCACTGTCTGATAAACTACCTCTCAATTACAGCAATTAGGCAGAAAATAAATGAAGGGTTTTTTTTTCTGTCTCCTGAATCTATTTAATCAGGTGACTGCACAGTGTAAGTTCTTTTAATAATTTGTCATATTTCTTGTAATTTTTTCCTTTGGGGAGATAGCACATTTTCCTCTGGAATTTATGGAAAGAGCATAGACCTTGGAATTCAAATTCAAATCCCAGATCTGTCTGTGTGTAATGGCCCATGCCTGTAATCCCAGCAGCTGAGGCAGTAGGAGCACAAGTTCAAAGCCAGCCTCAGCAATTTAGCGAGGCTCTAAGCAACTTAGTAAGACCCTAAGACTGAAAGATTTAAAAAAGGCTCTAGGGATGTGGCTTAGTGGTTAAGCACCCCTAAGTTTAATTCCTGGTACCAAAAAAAAAAAAAAAAATCCCAGATCTGTCATTTACTGACTTTGATGTCCTGAGTGACTTCAAATCCCAGATCTGTCATTTACTGACTTTGATGTCCTGAGTGACTTCACTAACTTTCCAAAATCTCCTTTATAGCATTCATCAGTAAATCAGTTACCTTTCAAGGTTGTGGTTAAGTTTGAATAGTGTGAGTATAGCAGCAGACAGTGCCTGGCATATAGCAGGGTCTTCAGACATGGCGGCAAATGTCCTTGTCACTATTTGTTAAGTGTCTATCATGTGGGTCAAAACCTGGGCAGCCATAGTGAAAGGTTGTGGAGAGGAACTTGATGGAAATCTTTGTCACTGCTGATTTTTAAAATTTTTTTTTTTTTAATTTTGGAGAGTTAAACTGTCTAGGCCTTAGCTTTTGCATCTTAAAAATCAGAAAAAATACCATTGTCCTCACTTAAAGACCAACAGATCTGTATTTTGGAAGCATACTATACTGAGCTTTCCTTGAAACATAACTTGACTTCTTATAACCCTGGGTTGTTGTTCACACATTTTACAAATAAACAAAATGAACCCCAGAAAAGTTAAGAAATTTGGCTGAAATTATAAGACTAGTCAGTGGCAGGGTTGGAACGGTGCCTGGACTTTCAAGCATTTGTTCACAGACCATTTACTAAATGAGACATAGTATTAAAACTTAGTAAATCCTGGTTTTATTATTGCTATTTTTGTGCCATGCTGATTATGTTTTAAATATGGGACTGATGATTGGGATACAAGGGAAACTGGAAATAATCTCTGACATTGAGGGGCTGAAAAATCTATTAGGGATCCTGTGTTCCTTTGCACATCAAAATTGCCTTCCAAAAACAGAAGTAATGTTTTGATTGAAATAGAAACAAAAAAATTGATGAGTATTTCATTTGGAGAAGGATTAAGGAAGACAGAGAAAGACCCAAAAGTGTTGGTAACAATAAATGAATATAAAAGGAGATTGGAAAATAAAAATTGTACTTGAGATGGGAGGCATTTCTATTTCTGCTTGGTTGATGTTTTCATTTTAGATATCATTACTGTATCTATGGTACCATCATCCTTTTAGAGAGAAGACTGAAAGAACACACATGTTAAGGCAGATGCTGAAGGTGGTTGTTTTAGTCAGCTTTTTCAACACAGTGACTAAAAGACCAACCAGAACAATTATAGAGGAGGAAAGATTTATTTGAAAGCTCACGATTTCAGAGATCTTAATCTATAGACAGCAGGCTCCATTCCTCAGGGCTTGAGGTGAGGCAGGACATCATGGCAGAAGAGTGTAGCCGGGAAACAGTTTATGATCAGAAAGCAGAGAGAGGGGGGTCTCCACTTGCTATACAAATGTATACACCAAAGCCAAGCCCTAATTCCCACCTCCTCTAGCCACACCCTACCACTTGAGTTACTTCAGTTAATCCCCAATTGGGTTAAACATCTTACAACCCAATCATTTCTCCTCTAAATCTTCTTGTATTGTCCCACGTGTGAGCTTTTGGGGGACACCTCACATCCAAACCATAACAGTGGTGAATAGCAGATAGAAAAAGAGCCACAGGAATTCAGGGAAGGGAGCTCCTGAAAAGAAGATTCCTAGATTAAAACAAAGGCCCCTGAAGGTGATTCCTTTTTGCAATATTCCAAGTGCAGAACTGATGATTCCATAGAAATGCCAGTGTCCTTGGGTCATCATTAGAAGAGTGGGATGGGGCTGGATACCAAGAGCACATCAGTGTTATCTCTACAGACAAGCCAATTGGAGTCCTGTTGAACCCACGACACAAAGAAAAGACCACCAACTCCAATTTTAAATCAAATTCAGCGAGCTTATATTGTGTATACAAGAGAGCTGATCAGCAACTGCCTCACCCAAAAGCAGGGCCAAAGGACAGTGCCTGGTCCAAGAGCAGGGAGGTTTTTATAACACAAAGAGTTACAAAGGTAGGTATCTCAGGAATTTACAGCTGACAGGGTTCTGGCAAGCGTAATACAGAAGCAGATAGCAAATTAATGATTCACATGGCTCTAGTCAAAGCCAGACATGATTATCTAGTCAAAGTGGAGATTTCAGGGAGAGCAGTTTCTGGTCAAAGCCAGACATGGTCCAAGCAAATTAAACAGAAATAAACTTTTTATGACCTTGTGTGGAGATGGCTCCCAATCTTAAGACAGAATTAGGCTGGGTTCATCAGTCCACTGCTAAGCAGTTCAGAGTCAGGCAGGAATGGTGAGATGGAGACTAGATATTTCCAAGTTTGGTAAATGGAAAAAGGAAGAAACCAGAGTTTAGAGGCAGACAGACTGAGTTTGATGTTTATTTTCTCCTTTTACTAGCAATGAAACTTTAGACTAATTAATTACATTGAACCTTTCTGAGCCTCATTTTTCTCATCTGTAAGAAGAGGGTGAGAACAAAGCACCGATGGTTTCGTTGAGATTGGAATGGGGATAAAGTGAAACAGAAGCAAGGACGCACCTAGCACAGAAGAGGGTGTCTTCCCACCCATTTCTGTCAGTTGTGCTAATGAGTTTAACCCCTTCTTTTTCAGGCTAAACCCAATAGGGAGTTTATGTTTACAGGCAAAAAGGAAGGGAAGATTTTATTGTCTTCTTTTCTGGAATGAAAATATCACCTATTTCCAAGACAGGTATGGTGGACTTTATCTTTGTATTTTCAGTAACTGTCACAGTTACTGCCTAGTCCTTAGTAGGCCTTCTGAAAATATTTATTAAACTGAAAACCTGAACCAAGTTATTAATGAAGCTTCAAGTCCCCCCACCTACCCCATTCCATTTGCCTGTTAGGAAAAACATATAACCAGCATGACAAAGTTCTGCTTCCCATCAGCCTAAGTAGCTTCTGTTGAGTCAACTCTCGTGGAAATAAGAACATAAACTGGGGACAAAATATTTTTAAAACTAATTACCTAAAAGCAGCAGAGAGTGAAGAAAAGCATCCAGCTACTAGAGGAGGGTTGATTTGTGGACAAAGTGAATGATACTGGGTATTTCTTTTTTTTTCTCTCTTTTTAAAATTGTTTGTGGTTTTCAGCATGAGGGCAGATTCTAATCTGTATCCTGGTTGCGGGGGATAGGTGGGGGAATTAAAGAAGTGGAAAATGGCGTCTTACTAGCCTGAGACTCAAAGGACATAATTTAGAGCTACAAAAGCTCCTGTAAAGTGAGGAGAAAATCCTGAACAGGAGTAAGAGAATGAAGACCCTAAGTCCTGTTTAAAAATTGCTTGAATCTCTCTGATCTCTGAACCATACATAAACAGTGAACTGCTTCAATACAACCAAACAACACACACTCTTTAGAGGAACATAACAGAATCCAAAGTTTCTATAACATATTTTTCACAATGTTGAGAATATAATCCAAAATTAATTAATGTAGACATAATGGAAATGAAGACATAGTCTGTACATAAGGAAAATAAAAAACTATAATGTTGGGTCGAAAGATGGTGGTTAGACAAAGGGGGGCTGGGCATCTGAAGTTACCTGTGGGTGCTAAGACTTCCCGTTTGCACCAAATGTGCGCCAAATGGTGGACTGCTTACCACTCTGACGTCAACCAATCATCAACGAATGTGCTGACTTCTGAAATCAGCCCATACTTGTCACTGGGCCTTAGCCAACCAAGAAGAGACGCCTCCTCATAAGAATCCTACTCCCTCAACCTACCCCTAAAAATGGCCTCTCCCAGTCTTAGGCGTGACTTTCTGGGCCCACACTGGTGGACCAATGAACCTCGCCTGAGAACGGACCTCAATAAAGCCTTGCTTATACCCCTTTGGCTAATGGTCGTGGTCTTTACAGCCGATCTGACCTTACATATAACATCATTATATGGGATGTATAATGTATATGGATGTAATACATATTAGAACTATAGCATAAATGGCATTTTTTATTTTAAATGAGATAGTACAATATTAATTCAAAATTGGCTGTGAAAAATTAAGAATGTATACTCTAATCCCTAGAGCAAACACTAAAAATAGTGTGCAAATAGGTATGGCTAACAAGTTAAAAAAGAAATTAAAATATAATACTATCTGAATTTCATTCAGTTAGTGTCTTTCAGATATGCTTCTACTGCAGATTTTTACGTTCATCCCAAAGCAGTCTCAGTTTATAACCACAGAATAAAAAGATAGTGAAATCCAGATGTAAGTGTCCTGAAAATTTCCCTAGAGACAAGACCCCTCCAGCCTTAATGAGAACAACAAGGAAAGAAATAGAATTCAGGAGGGACATTCAGATTTAGGGACATGAACAAGACTAGGGGCACGTAAACAAGAAGTTCAGAGTTACTGGAGCAGGAGGGTTGGCAATGCATAAGAAACTCATAGTTTTAGTCTGCTTCCTGCAGCTGTTTTCCCTCGGTCTTAGGGAAGGCCAATAAGGCCAAGGAAGGTGAGAGCCAGGCCCAACCAACTGCTACCAGCACTTTGAACTAATGTGGGTAAACAAGTAGCTAGGAATTTTGCTAACTACACTTCCAAGATGCTGCAGGAAGAAAAACAGCAAAACATTATCGTTGTCACTCTTTCAACCTAGTGTTTTTGCACCTGTATTGGTGTGTCACAAAGCAGAGGAAGTTGCATAACCTAGTTGCAACGAATCACTGAGTTTATTCACATACTCCCTTGGGATACAGTTTGCAAGTTGGTTGTATATTTCGAAATCAATAGTTATGAGGGCGTGAAGGTGCCTGAGAAGTCATACTATGCTAGCCACAAATTCCACACTATTTTTGTTTAGACAAGGAATTGCAAAGACTGAAGAGGTTTCAGTGACACAAATTACACTGAACTCCAAACCATATGTAAAGCGTATGGGAAACTCCTTCTCATGGGTTTCTGGAATCTACATGTCTGACTCGATCCTAAAGGTAACCAAGTCTTGCCCAGTTGTGATTCATCACTGTACAGAGAACATATCCCTTACTCAAGGGATTATGGTTTGAGAAAGAAATTTGTTGAGTCAACAAATTGACTGGAGCTGGGTTGGGGAGAGGGCTGTAATAGAACAACAATGTAGATTCAGGATTCTTTTTAATGTTTACTGGTTTATTTAAAAGGATGCTACAGAGGACAGAGATGAAGAGCTGTATGGAGTGGGCTGTCGGGGAGAGGGCATAGAAGCTTCTATGCCTTTCTAGTCATGCCATCCTCGAGGGACCTCCACATGTTCAGTTACTCAGAAGCTCCCTGGATCCTGTCCTTTGGGTTTTTGTGGAAACACCATTACATATGAATGACTGATAACGTCCTTAGGCATTGATGATTGATTTATTATCAAGAGGATGTAAGAGGTAAAATACTGAAGGACTATATGGGCTATTATATCTTTGGGCTCTACAAATGAGGAGAGTGAGAAAAAATTTAAGGGCACTCCAGAAACCCCAGTAATCAAGAGGAACATTGCCATGTAATGTTTTTAAAAATTAAAATTCATGGAATAATGCACAATAAAAAAAATTAGAATTTTATATGAAGGCAAGCTGTTTCTGTTTGTTTATAGTATGGCCCTGTGTTGTCATTGACAAAGAAGTCCATTTTTTGTGAGCTCTTGGTGGCTGGATCTGTGCTGCCATAGCATCCCTTTGGGTGTGCGTGTGAGGGTTGATAATGATGAGATTGACAGCCAACAAATTGGGCATCATAGAGCTTTGCACCTAGACATGTTTTTGTTGTTGTTTTGGCTTTATTTATTTATTTTTTTTTGTACCAGGGATTAAACCCAGGGGCACTTAACCACTGAGCCACATCCTCAGCCCTTTTTTGTATTTTATTTAGAGACAAGGTCTCACCAAGTTCCTTAGGATTTTGCCAAATTGCTGAGGCTGGCTTTGAACTCATGATCCTCCTGTCTCAGCCTCCCAAACTGCTGGGATTACAGGTGTTTGCCACCATACACAGCTGGCTTTTTTTTTTTTTTTTTTTTTTTTTTTTTTTTTTTTTTTTTTTTTTTTTTTTTTTTTTTTTTTGATACTGGAGATTGAACTCAGGGGCACACGACCACTGAGCCACATCCCCAGCTCTATTTTGTGTTTTATGTAGAGACAGGGTCTCACTGAGTTGCTTAGAGCCTCGCCGTTGCTGAGGCTGGCTTTGAAGTCACAATTCTCCTGTCTCAGCCTCCCAGAGTGCTGGGATTACAGGCTTGCGCCACCACGCCTGGCTGGCTTTTTGTTTTAATTGTACAACTTTCACTAATATTTCTACTTGGCTCAAACTAAGGGAGGACTTCTTGGTAAGTTCTTGTGGGGTGCACAACTCTCTTCTGCCTCAGGATCCAACAGGGCTCACTTGGCTCTGAGCTGAGCAGGACACGCTGGGACTGTGGCAGACTCATAAAAAGCTGGAACACCTGTGCTGAGGCTTGGCTTCACAGAGGAGCTTTGGAGACTTCAGGATGAGTTGATCCACAGCTGAGGGCTTAGGGAATAGATGACTGCAAATTCCCAAGGGTAAAGGCTAGGCACAAAGAAAACAGGGGGACTCAGTGTATTAATGGAGCCCAGATAAAGGTGCGAGCTACAGCTG
Organism: Geosciurus inauris; assembly: GCA_004024805.1. NCBI lineage: Eukaryota > Metazoa > Chordata > Mammalia > Rodentia > Sciuridae > Geosciurus > Geosciurus inauris. The sequence goes on along the minus strand of PVHX01015088.1, from coordinate 11,964 downwards.
ACTTGTCCCCTGCTATTCCTAGTTCAGCACCTGACCTCCCATGGGACCCTGGACATGGCACACCCTTTCTTAGCCTCAGCGTCTACCCTACTAAAATGAAGTAGTTCTCAGACTTCTTTCATCTGGTACCCTTTTTCCAAACAAATTTTATGTAGAAGGCATAGATAGAAGGAGGGCAATCCCTTTGAACTTCGGGTGTGCTATGGTCCAAATGTTTGTGCTTCCCAAAATTCATGTGTTGAAATCCTCCTGACAAGGTGATGATTTTAGATGGGGGGTCTTTTGAAAGTGATTATGCTACAGGGTAGAGCCCACATGACAGGGATTAGAGCCCTTACAAAAGATGCCTGACAGACCCCTTGTCCCTTCTACCACATGAAGTCACAGCAGGAAGATCTTGTGAACTAGAACTGCACAAAGAATCTGCTTTGACCTTGGACTTTTCAGCCTCCAGAGTTGTGAGAAGAAAACATTCTATTTCTACGCTATGCAGTGGTGCTTTATTATAGCAGCCTGAATGGATTAAGGGTGTAAAACCAGGACCAGCACTTTCTCAGCTTTTCCTGAGTCCTCACCAAAGGCCATGGTGGACACTTCTCACCATCTCAGGGATCCTCAGAGCACAGTTTGAAAATACTGAATTAGGGAATGATGGATATCCCTTCCAGTTCTAACATTATGTTCAGGCCCAGGAGAAAGCTCTGCCTGTACTACTTGTTGAAAATTTGACAATGAAATGTTTATCCATGTTGAAAAACCAGAGGAGCTGCCAGCCTCTAGACTGAACTTTTGGGTGTGCCCTTTTCTGTTTCTGGGCCCTTCCAGCCTTCAGGGCCCATGGAATTAGCAAAAGCATCAATAGGATTTAGTCAGCCTTGCTGTGGTTGGTGCAATTATACACTGGAGTGTGGCACATGGCCAGGATTTTAACATGAAGCAGGCACCCTGGGGAACATTGACAAATGATCAGAGGTCTGCACATGGCCAGTAGCCAGAGGCAGCCAGCTGGGCTCTACCTCCTGATGAATGTGACAGTTCCAGACCCATGAAATGTTCCAGAACTGGGAGTAAATTAATTCTAGAAGTTTTCAAAACAACAATAAGGTCCTCATTGTTTTAACCAGTGCTGTTATTATCCTGATAACCAGACCTGTTGATTGTCATGGATCTTCAAAGATGTACCACCTCTTAAAATAGAGGTGACAGGGAGACAGCAAGTGCTGCCAGACTAGAAGGAACTTCAGGGTCTGACAGATCCAAGTTGGAAGGTGTCCCCCAAAATCTCATGTAGGAGACAATGCAAGAATATTCAGAGGTGAAATGATTAGATTAAGAGAGCTATAATCCAACGAGTGTTTTAGTCCAACGACATGGATTAACTGGATGGTCACTGAAAGCAGGTTAAGTGTGGCTGGAGGAAGTAAGTCCCTGGGAGCTGCCTTTGGGGTTTGTACTGCGTCCCTGGTGAGTAGAGCTCTCTGCTTCCTAGTTGCTATGCCCTATGCCACTTTCCTCCATCATACCATTCTGTATGGTGCCTCATCTTGGGGCCCAGAGGCATGGAGTCAGCCTACCATGGACTGAATCTCTGAAACCATGAACCAAAATAAACTTTTCCTCCTCTAAGTTGTTCTTGTTAGGTCTCTTGTTCACAGCAATGTAGAGCTGACTAAGACAGCATGTATGTCAGGAAGTCTTAAGTAGTCTAATATCTGAACAAAACTGAGGTTTCTGCAAAACAATGGGGCTTGCATTTCTGACAAAGGGCTAATTTTGTTAAAATATAAATGTCTCCCAAAAATAAAATTTTGAGAAGATCAACAATCCAGCAGAAAAAAAAATGGATAAAAGGAAAACACTAGATGACTGATAAAATGGAAAATTCAAATGACTTTTAAACATAAAATAATGCTCAGGGGCATTCAGAATAAGATAAATATAAATTCAAATTATACAATACCACTTTTTCATCAATCAGATTCACAAAAACACAGAAGTTTGACTCTAAGTTCTGTTTTTTGTTTGTTTTGTACTGAGTATTGAACCCAGGGACACTTAACCACTGAGCCACATCCACAGCCCTTTTTTGTGTTTTAGTTAGAGACAAGGTCTCACTAAGTTGCTTAGTGCTTCACTAAGTTGATGAGGCTGGTGTTACACTTGCAATCCTCCTGCCTCAGCCTTCCGAGTCACTGGGATTACAGGTGTGCACCACCATGCCCGGCTGACTGCATATTCTGTTGGCTGTGTGACTCTTTGGAGAGAGATCTAGTATGTTTACACATATCACGGATCTATCCACATCCCTGGATTCATGTGGAAAGATCTCCAAATATCAAAGTAACAAAGGCAAGGTGTTTACAAGAATTTGAGAAATAAGCTAACTTTTGTACAAAAGGAGGACAAAAAGAAAAACCTATATTTGTATTTGCTTGATTTGCAACAACATCCTGGAAGGGTATACTAAGAAAAGGGGTGGGACCTTAGCAGATGACAGGGGTAAAAGTGAAACTTTTTACTGTATATAATTTTATTCTGTGTTTATTTTCCATTTTAAGATATATTTACAATTTCAAATATTTTATAATAAAATTAAAATTATATTAAAAAAGAAAAGAAGTAGATTTTCACATGGGCAATTGACATGGACTGTGACCACACATATTAATTTCTAATCAGGTAAAGAAAAACAGAAGATTTTTAAAAAGCTAACCACCTCCTAATATGGGAAACTTTATTCCTGAAAGATAGCAAATAGAACGTCTTCTTTTAATTTACTATAATCCAAATTCTGCGTGGGAGTTTAAATAATATTTACCAAATGCCACATTCCATCCATGCAATAATTTTACAACATATTTTTGCCTATGTGCTTTTTATAATTTAATCTATGTGCTTTATATAATCTATCCATAAACATGCATCTATTATTATTAAAAATTATAGAATGTCCATGATTCCATCACCCAGAGAAAGAGGTGTTTTCAGAATTCTCTGTAGGAGGAGCTTGAAGACAGCAATCTAATAGGATCTAATCAGAAGATGACAACTAGAGAGACTTGTATGAAAGTTTCATTTGCAAAAACATTTTATGTAAATTGAGACCGGTCTTCATCAAAGATCAGAGGGTAGGGCATTAAAGTAGATGTCAGTGCCAAAGGTGGATTGTTTTCCTAAGGTGGTCCTCATAATACATTTCTTCATCCTATGCTCTTTTTCCAGAGTGGCATTGTCTCCTTAGAGAGGAGGAGTCTGTGTTCCATGTTGACTGTCAGGGACTGAATTGTGTCCCCTCAAAAGTCAAATGTTAAAGGCCTAACACCTAGTGTCTAAGAATTATAATCTCATTTGAAGATAAGGTCTTTAAAAAGGTTATTAAATTAAAATGCATCTTTAGGGTGGGCCCTTATCCATAAGGCTGGTGTCCTCATAGGAAAAGGAAATTTAGATACATAGGGAGAAACACCAGACAAGTGCACACAGAGAGATGATGTGTGAAGACACAGAGAGAAGGTGGTCACGTGGAAGCAAAGGAGAGTCGCCAAAAGAGAAACCAACACTACCAACATCTCCCTCTCAGACTTCCAGTCTTTAGAACTGTGAGAAAATGAAAGTTCTGTTGTTCAAACTCTCCAGTCTGTGGTATTTTCTTGTGGTAGTACTGGCAGACTACTATACATCCTGTCTTAGTTAGCTCAAGCTGCTATAACAAAATAGTATAGATGGGGTAGTTTAAACAATAGACGTTTATCTCTCATATTTCTTGGAGCTGGAGAGCCTGTGATCAGGGTGGCATCTCTCGTCAGCCAGAACCCTCTTTCTGGCCTGCAGAGGGCTGTTTTCCAGCTGTGTCCTCACATGGCAGAAAGGAGGAGGGATTGAGGCTGGAGGACTCTTCTCTTCCTCTTATAATAGCACTAATCCCACTATGGGAACTTCACCCTTGTGACCTCATCTGAATCTAATTTGTCCCCAAATTCTCACCTCCAAACACCATCACATGGGAAAAAGAATTGTACCATATGAATTTGGGACACACAAACATTCAGTCCATTGCATTTCCCTTTGAAACTGGGCAGTCCTTTATGAATGTCTTAGAATGACAGCAGAAATATGGCAAAAGTGACACTATGTGGCCTCCAAGGCTAGGTCATAAAAATACTAAGAACTTTCTTCTTGCTCTCTTGGGATGCTCCTTTTTGAGATCCAGAGCCATGAGAAACCAGGCAGCCTTGTAGAAAAATGACACATGAGTGCTCTAGCAGATGACCAGCCTGCCCACCAGGAGTCTTCTGAGGGTACCTGACCTTAGCAATCAAATTGTCCCCAGTTTATAGGGTGCTCTAGCTGATACCATGTAACATAGAAAAAAAATCATCTCAGCCAAGCCATGCCTAAACTGTAGCTTTGGGAAGAAAATTAACAATTGGTTTTGGGTGGATCAAAGATTTAGGCACTAGAACAGACACCCTGTGCCACTAGAAGAAAAACTTAGGCCCAAATCTTCACAATGTCGGCCCAGGATCTGACTTACTTAATATGACTGCTAAAGTGCGCGAAGTAAAATCAAGAGTCAATAAATGGGATGGATTCAAACTAAAAAGTTTCTTCTCAGCAAAATAAACAATCAATAATGTCAAGAGAGAGCCTACAGATTGGTAGAAAATCTTTACCACATGCACTTCAGATAAAGCATTAATCTCTAGGATATATAAAAAACTCAAAAAACAACCCCAGAAAAACAACTCAATCAATAAACAGGCTAAGGAACTGAACAGACACTTCACAGAAGAAGAAATACAATCAATCAACAAATATATGAAAAAATGTTCAACATCTCTAGCAATTAGAGAAATGAAAATCAAAAATACTCTAAGACTTTATCTCACTCCAGTTAGAATTGTAATCATCAGGAATACAGGCCACAATAAATGGTGGCAAGAATGTGGGGGAAAATGTACACATTGCTGGTGGGACTGCAAATTGTTGCAACCACTATTGAAAGCAGTATGGAGATTCCTCAGAAAACTTGGAATGGAACCACCATTTGACCCAGCTATCCCACTCCTCGATTTATACTCAAAAGACTTAAAATTAACATACTATATTGATGCAGCCACATCAGTGTTTATAGCAGCCCAACATACAATAGCTAAACTATGGAACCAATCTAGGTGCCCTTCAATAGATGAATGGATAAAGAAAATGTGATACACACACACACACACACACACACACACGATGGAATGTTACTCAGCCTTAAAGAAGAATGAAATTATGGCATTTGCCAGTAAAGGGAAGGAGCTGGAGAATATCATGCTAAGCAAAATAAGCCAATTCCAAAAAACCAAAGGCTGAATGTTTTCTCTGATATGCAGATGTGAATTCACAATAAGGGGGAGGGGTGCTAGGGAAGAATAGAGTTATTTTAGGTACAGGGGAGTGAAGGGAGGGGAGGGAATGGGGATAGGAAAAATGGTAGAATGAAATAGGACATTATTACTTTATGTACATATATGACTGCATGACATGTGTTTCTACGACATGTACAATTAGAAAAATGAGAAATTATACCCCATTTAAGTATGACATATCAAAGTGCATAAATGCATTCTACTGTCATGTATAACTAATTAAAGCAAGTAAAAAAATTGGTTTTGGTCTCTAAGTTTGGGGTGGCTTATTAAGCAGCACCCGGGTTCCTCTACTGAGTCAATGTATTCATCCTTCTGCTCATAGTTACTCTCCTTTCCCTTCAGAAAACTTCTTGGGTGGAAAAGAATCACAAGGGATTTTGTCCACCCAGGGCCAGCGTGCAGTCAGTGGATGACTGGCATAAATGGTGGTCCCTTGCCTTAAGCAAAACTGGTGCTATAGTGTGGTTCCCATTATAGAACTCTCTGAAAAATTAGGCTAAAGCTAGAACTCATGTGCGACCACACCCTTGACCTGTTCCCTTCCTTCTCTCCTTTTTCCCTGAGAGTTCTTTCAATAAATCACCTGTGTCAGAATCCTTGTCTTAAGCTCTGTACCTAGTTATCTGACATAGAACAGGCACTGACAAAAGCTATTAAGGAAGGTTGGGAGAAAGTTTTCCCACTCATTTCTTGGATCCTCTACTACCCAGAGATACCTTGTTAAGATTTTGGTATATATTTAAAATTATTTAATACTTGTAGAGAATTTAATTCATTCCCTGGAATATAGTAAGCATTCAATAAGTGCTAGCCATTTGTATCACACCACCTAGTGTTTTTCTGTGTTTAATAATTATAATACCTACTTACTGAACATTATGTGTCAGGCACTGTGTTAAGCGTATTTTGTGTATAATTCAATCGTTATAACAATCAGATCATGTGGATACTGTGTACATGAGGCATCTGAGTCTCAGAGAGGCTAAATAATGAACCAAGGGTATATAGAACATAATCAATTGAGCTAGAAGAGTTATACTGATGTCTATATACTATTTTAATCCTATGTTCACTGATGTGTGGACAACTGCTTGAGTGTAGGGCAGAATACTTTGCTGCCTTTTAAGAACTATGAGTACATGTAGTGATTCATTCCACTTGTGACTGTCTCCCACCCATCCTGGGAACCACCCTGCTCAGAGACTTCTTAGTAACATCTTTCAGATGGCTCTTTGTTCTTGGAATGGACTCACCTCTCCCATCTACTTATCCAAGTCTTAACCATACTTTAAGATGTACATAAAATCTTCTCTTTCCAAAGAGATACCTGCATTCCCATGTCAATCACAACACTTTTTATAGTAGTTAAGATGTCATAACAACCTAAGTGTCCATCAATGGGTGCATGGATAAAAAAAGTCCTATGTACATAGAATGGAATATTATTCCACCTTAAGAAAAAAAAATTTCTGTAGTAGGCAACAACACAGAAGAACCCGAGGACATTATGCTGAGTGAGATAAGCCAGATACAGAATGATTTCACTAGATATGAGGAATCCAAAATAGTTAAACTCTGGGAAGCAAAGAGTAGAGTTTGATTGCCAGAGGCTTGGGGGAGAGGGAAGTGGAGAGTTCATGTTTAGCTGTATAGGGTTTCAGTTTACAAGGTGAAAAATTTCTGTGCATCTTTTGGACAACATTGTGCCTGTAATAAAAGCATATTGCACACTTAGGGTATATTAAGAGGGTAGATATCATGTTGTATAAAAAAATCCTATCTTTACTTGTAGCTTTTCATGATTTCTGATGCACCTAATGGTTTATTCTGTCATGAATTCCTACAGTATTTATTGGATATAAGAGTTATTTCTTCCCCTAATGATTTCTTGCCATTACCAGCCCTGGCTCATTCTTTATTGACAGAGCATATATTTACTGATGGGTCTGTTTCCATCAGTTAGACCGTGAGCCTTTTGCAGACAGTATCAAGGCTTACTTATTTGCTCTTTCTTCAGTATCTTATCTACTGCCTTACACAATGAAGGCTGACTCTTAATAAATAAAAAATATATTGATTGCATGAATGAAATAAATAACTATTTCATGGGAGTGTGTTTTCTGTCTTTTGTATGACTTATAAAGCTGTTGGGACCCAGACCTAGTTTTCAATTTCTTTGGACCCTCCTTATGTTTACAAAAGTTAGGTCCATGGCAGAAATATTCATGGAACCCAATGGAAATTGTTTTCCCTGAAGGACTTTGGTCTTGCTCTGGGAAAAAGGACAGCTCTCTGTCAAAAAATAAGCAGTCCCATGTGAAAATCTACATTCAATTAGCAAAAATTTTAATCTCTGTGCTTTCTACACGGATGGTTCTATGTGTATTGTTTCCATAACTCTGCGTGTGACCAAATGTCCTTGACTTGACCTTGTGGGAATATGTAAACCATGGGACTCAAGGAGGGATGTTTGTGGGAGGAAGGGATCATGTGATGTGGAGCAAGCTCTATTTGCAATTCCCTGACTCAAGAGTGGTTTCTGGGAAGTGGCAAGAGGTGACTCCACAAAGAGCCTTGCCGGCCCCTACAAAGACAAGATTTTTTATGGGGATGGCACTCTGCCAGCATGCCAGAAAGTGGAAAGCAAAAGGGCTGACTCCAGTTCCCATTCTGACCAGCACCAGGTTTTCCTGCGCTAGTTTTTAGCACAAGACTTTTTCAAGCTCTGAAGGTTGAGCTAAAGGAATATTGGTATGCTCCTTTGTAGTGGAACGCCAAATTAACTTATTTCTATAACTAGAAACTGATTTTTAAGATGCACCAAGAAACTCACAATTTAGAGTATCAAAAAGAACATGTTTGCAATGCAAACTATCTGACCATCTCATTTTTAAAAATATTTTTTGTAAACATAAATGCTCAATATTGGGGCTTATTCAAAGAAATATGTTTATCTGAAAGGAATAAAAAGATGTGAGGTACAAAGAGTTTAGGAAAGTTCATTAGTCTTCAGAGAATATTCCAACTTCACTCTCCATGGGGGTGTCTGGATAGGTCCAAGTTCAACCTCAAGGTTAGTACTATGTGCACATGCAGCTCTAAGCCACAGAGATGAGGGCTCCTTGGGGTCAGGATTGGAATAGTGTAGGGAGAAATTCTGGGCATCTACAGCTGTAGGAAGTACTTGTTCTCTCTTAATTTTGTTTACTTAAGAAGAGAAAAAGAAATCCACATGTCTCTTTGAAGCCCTATGGGACTGTTTCACTGTGAGCGCACAGAGGAAGCCTGTGATTGTTGCTGGAATGCTGGTCTCACCATTTATTGTCCTTGGATTTAATGCCTGCTTTGCATTTGGAATAAAGATTCATTCATTCCTGTGCCAAGAAATAAAGAATCCTATTGTCTTCCTGCCCAAATTGTTCCAAGAACATCTTTTTAATTTTTTTTCTGAGGCCTACAAGTCCAGATAGCATCTTTCTTGGCCCCATGATCTGGTCTCCAAAGGGACGCTGTACCCTTTCTCATCAGAGCTTTTCTGACACAATATTACGATACACAGAGCAGATCTGCTCCTCTCAGTGCAGAAACCTTGCCCTTTTCACAAAAATCCTTAATAACCTCTGTGGATTGCCAAACCAGACTTACTGTAATTCCCCATCATCAGGACGGCAGTCATCTCCACGTGCGGAGTGATGATGAGCCTCAGTGGTAGCTAACTCAGTCCACAGGGAGGAATGAATAGAGCTGATCTGCATGTGGTGATGTGCTTCATCTCAGTCTGTTCCTTGATTACTCACAAGAAAAACGGCCAATTTAATTAAAATGAACACAGAAGTGTGAAAAAATAATGGACAAAAGAAGTTCCAAGTAAGTTGGTTATCTCTTCTGAGTTAAACCATCCCCAGGGATTGCAGCCTCAGCAAATTCTTTTTTCCTTTCTGACAGAATGTTCTTGTTCATTTCGAGAATTTCTTTCCAACCATCACGCAAATGGCAAGTCTCTTCCACAACCCTTTCACATCTGCCCCTCCCCAACCTTTGTCACTTCCCACAGGCTTTCCTCTGCCAGCAGATCTACTGACCCCCAAGTTCAGCAGAGGTTAGGCGATGTCCCACCCCACACTTCTCCTTCCCTCCACTTTCAGACAAAGGCAGCTTTTCTCAGCAAGCTGCTCTTGTATCCCTCTAGCAACCTGCTCCAAGTTATTTCATTTTGTCCTTTTATCCATCCACTTGTTTCATTCCTCTGTGCTAGAAACATGCTGTCTTATCTTTTAAAAGCACCCTTCCTTAACCTGTGTCTTTCTCCCCTTCTTCAATACTTCCCTTCCCTTCCTTTATTTTCTCTTCCTGGATGAGAAGAATAATGGACATTTCTGCTCTCCTTTATACCTGTGTGATGGTGGTTTAAGCTCTAAGGCTTTGGGGCTGGTGATATGGCTTGGCAGTAGAGTGCTTGCCTGGTGTGCACAAAGCCCTGGGTTCTATCCCCCAGCACAGCAACAAATAAACAACAACAACAACAAAAAACCCACAACTCTTTTCTCTTCCACTCCCAGACTAGAATTTCAGTGAGACTGTCCTAAAGTAGGGCACAAAAGATGTGCCCCCTCTCTTTTCTTCCTTTCTGAAGTTTTGTTGTGCATGTTTGAAGTTTACAACATGATACAATAAGATACATGCAGATAGTAAAATGATTATTGTAGTGAAGCCGAGTGACATATCTATCCTATCATCTCATATCATTAAATTTTAAAGACTTAATTGTCAGGTGCAAAGGACTGGTTTTCACATCACCTTATTTGACCTTTACACAGCACTTATCTCTACTGATCATTTCTTCTTGAATATTGCTCTTGATTTTCATGACACTTTCACCTCCCAATTTTCCTCTCTCTTTCTATCGACCTCCCCTGCAACACACACTCCAAAGCTACTGTTCCTCAGAGTCCTTAGTTCATGTCCATTCTCATCTTTTGGCAGTTTCTCCAGCATTTATGATTCTGCCTTCTATTGTGTACTGTAGAGAGCCATCCATGGGTTGTGTGTGTACGCAAGAGTCCCACAGCACTGGAGATGGGCTGACCTACTGTAGCTGAGCAGCCCCTCTGAGATAGGTGTGACCTGCCAAGATGCCAATCAACCTGGTGACAGCAAGAAGTCAAGAAGCAAGACTCTACCCTTGAAACCTTATCCCTGCCTTTGATGTGCCCCCTTAAATAAACCACAGGAGCCATTTTCTCTTGTCTTGCCCAGCTCCCGCATGGACTGGACCTATCAGGGTTCCAACTTTTGAAACTACAATTCTGTCTTTGTCATTTGTTCTTTACTAATTATTCTAGACTTTGGTTTCTCAGGTGGCCTACATCCTCCTTGGCAGGAATAAGAACATCTGGAGGAGACACTGGACATCTCCCCATAGTATACTGATCACCTTTATATTTATATCTCTACTCCAGACTTCCCCCCTAACTTCCCAATTGCCACCTTCAAGATCTCTCTTCCTTGGATGTCATGCAGGAGGCTTACACTCAACATATTCCAAATTGCATTTACCCTGCCTTTAAAATCCTATATCCTAGTCCAGGGAATGACAGCAACATCCATCTCCTCACACAAGTCAGAAAGCTGGGGGCTTCCTAGCATCCGCTCTCTTTCACCTTCCACAGCCAGTTCCCAAGCCTTGTAGAGTCGACCCTCGCAGCATCTTTGATGTATGCTTGCACTTCTCTTTCTCTCCTACTCTTGTCTTTTTCCTAGATTACAAAGATGTTCTTTTTACCTTCATTTTTTTTTTTTTTTGGTCTGCAGTCTATCTCCTATGAAACATCTGGTGTCAATTTCCTTCAACAGTGCCCCGATTGCTTTTAAGTTAAGGTTCATATTCTTCAGTAAGATGAGTAAAGCCTGGCATCCAGTAGCCCCAGCCCCTGCTCAACTCACCCAAACCTCTTGCACCCACCCTATTATACACAGACCCATGTTAAATGTATACTCTGTTTTCATTTTGCCTAGCATGACCTCTTTCCTACCATCATCACTTGTCCAATAGCTCCATTTCTCTGTACTCCTACCCTCCTCAATGCCACTTCACTTACAAATCTTTTCTTTTTAATTTTTTTAATTTAATTTTTTTAAAATTTAATTATTTTATTTAAATGCGTTTCAAGTCATAGTACATAAACAGAGCTCAGTTTTTCCATTTCTCTGGTTGCAAATCAGATAGAGTCACATTATTTGTGTCTTCATTCCTGCACCAGGGGCAGTAATGACCCTCTCAATCAACCATCATTACTATACCCATTTCCCTTTCTTTCCTCCCACCTCCCCCCTGCTGCATCCAGAGCTCTGCATTTCTGCTATGTTTCCCGTTCCCATCCCCCTTATGTATCCTCATCCACTAATCAGAGAGAACATTCGGCATTTGGTTTTTTGGGATTGGCTTACTTCACTAAGCATAATGTTCTCCAATTCCATCCATTTGCCTGTAAATGCCATAATTTTATTTTCTTTTGTTGCTGAATAATATTCCATTGTGTATATGTAC
>PVHX01015087.1:23649-48157 GCA_004024805.1 Geosciurus inauris | reverse complement strand
TAGCCCTATTTAAATTTTATTTGAAATAAGGTCTTGCTAAATTGTTCATGCTGGCCTCAAACTTGAGGCCCTCTTCCTTCAGCCTCCCAAGTCGCTGGGTTACAGGCATATGTCATTGTGCCCAGCTATATAACATCCTTAAAGTAAAATTGTAAAGATGAGGAACAGATTAATGGTGCCAGGGCAAGGGACTGGGGGATGGGTGAAGAGAGATAGCTGTGCCCCTTTGTACCACGAGAGTTCCTTGTGATAGAATAGTTATGTATATTAGCTGTTTTAATGTGAATGTGGTCATGTGGATCTGCACACATGATAAAATTGCATGAAACTGAACGCACACACATATGCACATACACACATGAATGCATGTCTAACTGATAAGACTCATCATTCGTTTGGCTGTATTTTATCAGTGTCAATATAGTTATCTAGAATGTTACCACTAGGGGAAACTGAGTCTGTATTACATCTTACAACCACATTTGAATCTACAATTATCTCAGAATAAAAAGTGAGAAGAATCGGTTTAAAGTCTTAAAATGGAAAAAAATAGAGGAAGGGCAAAGGAGAGCAAATGCTAACATGGCGGTGTAAATAATTTGGAGATTGATTTTTTTCAGTTGAATCAGGGATCAAGAATAAAAGAATAATAAAATAAAAATAAACAATTATTTTTAGGTTAGGTATAAACTACATGATATAAAGGCCAGCTTGTCTTTTTGCAAGAATATATTATCTAGAATTAATTGCAATAGAAGCTTTAATATTTTTAGTTTCTGTTGGGAATATTTTTACTAATTCATTATTGCATAATTAAGCCAAGGAGTTCAATAGTCTATTGATGTCCTAAAGCCACCTCTGTTCTTAAAGGTGATTTTTTTCCTCAAATTCCTTTCTTTTTTAAATTGAAATATAATGTACACACCTTAAAATTACTGTTTTAAAGGGTACAATTCAGTGGGTTTGGGTATATTTACAAGGTTTTGCAACCATGAATATTTTTCATCCTAAAGTATAATACTGTACCCTTTAGCATTCATTTCCCATTGCTTCCTCCTTCTAGCCCCTGACAACCTCTTATCTACTTTCTGTCTTCCTGGATTTGCCCATTCTTAGTATTTCATACAGATGAAGCTGTATAATATGTGGCATTAAGAATGATTTAACACATGTCAAGCTATGCACAGTGGCACATGCCTGTAATCCTAGCTACTCAGGAGGCTGAAACAGGAAGATCATGAGTTTGAAGCCAGCCTGGACAACACAGCAAGACCTCATCTTAAAAAAAAAAAACTGTCAACAAGTATATTGTCCTTGTTTAGTCTAGACTCAAACAAACTGTAAAAATATTAATAAGTTAATTGAGGAAATTGAACACTGACTACAAAATTGATACTAGGATATTGTTAATTTTTTAAGGGTAATGAATTATATGTAGGCACCTCTTCAAAAAGAATCTTTTAGAGATACATACTGAAATATTTTCTCATGAAATGATATGTTGTCTGTGGTTGCAGACAACGTATCAATTCAGGGTTGGTGGTAATATGTGTGGATGCAGATAAGTAGAGTTGATCATGTGAGTATGATGGATTGAAATAGGATGTTGGGTATGCTACTGAATCAGGTCCATGTTGTCTCTCATGCAGTATGTCAATCACTGAGATGAGTTTCACAAAAAAGAAAAAAATTTATTCATGGCTAACCATAGGTGGAGATGGGAGAGCAAGTTTCAAAACCATCTTTCCAAGCGTCAGGTTTGTGGCTGTTTATGGTCCTTAATGACCACACTCCCAGTCTTATTTCTACATTCTCATCTACTGGTGTCTTGTACTAATATAGATATTTATTTATTTCATAAAATCTCTTAGTTTTTGGCAAGAGTTAATACATTTAATTATGAAGTTGTCTTATGATATCTTATTTAAAGCAGAACCTGTTTCCTGTATTTTTTGATGTGGGGAAATTTGCCTTGGTAGGCTTACAGGTCTTACCAGCAAAGTTCAAAAGACATAGTTTCAGGAATTGTGTACCTAATTTCCATGTTTGAAGAACACTTTAATTCAGAGTATTAAAGACCAGTGTTGACCTTTGTGATTTTAAAAGGTCAAAACTTTCCTTTTAAAATTTTTCAAGGAAATTGTCTTAAGGACACAAGTTCATTACTTAATGAACCTGATTTTGAAATTTATAAGTAGTAGTAGGTATGTACATTTTTCAGGATCTATTTTTATGAATTAATATTCTTAAAATATTTTTATATACCAATATATTTAGTTATTTCAGAATTTTGTGTTCTTGCGAGTGGCTCATAAAATTTTTTAAAATTTTGCTTAATTGTACAGCTTGTATGTTAAATAGTTATTTATCAATGATTCTAGTACTTAGTTGTCATTTGTTTGTTTTGCAGTTTTGAGAGCTCAAATTTATGGGCTTATCATTATTGCAACTTTTAAAATAAATTTTTAAATCTATAGATATGAACATTATATTTCAACATCTTTAATAAGCTATTTGCTTTCTTTGATTCATCTAGGACTGAAGACCCCACATCATCTACTAAAAGATCAGAAACAGGAGATTTAAGTTAATTTTTCCATCTTGAGTTCTCCCATATTGTATCATTTTTCTTCTCTATGCAGTATGTTTGACTCTTTTTAAATATTTTAATTTTTAGTATTGAGTTGTTGTATAATATATATTTGATGTTTTAGCATGATACGTTAAATGACCTTCATATTTCCTAAAAGACTATATCACTTTTTATTTTCTCAGGTTACTTTCTTGATATTGATTGGTTTGATTCAGTCTCAATTTCACTGCTTTTGTTAGACATGGTAGAAGGTGACTTTTTGTCCCCTTTTTGTAGCCTCTTTCAAAGTAGATAGGCCATAGTTGCTTCTCTAGGGAATTTTCTCAAGGCAGAACTTTAGAAATAAGGATAGTGTGTCCTCTGCTTACATTTTGGTCTCTTAGACTAAGGTCACTTGGCTGACACTTCTGGCCTCTTAGGAAAGCTTTTCCTTCCCCAGTACTTTAAAAATCACGGAAGTAGGTTTCAGTTGATGTTTAGTTCATTGTTCTTTTTGAAGTATCTTTCTGGTTGATTTATAGTGGAAGAGCACTGACTTAAGTCTAATAATCTATGATGCCTTTGGAGGAACTACCATAAGTAGTCCAGATTCTACACTGTGCTTCTAAAAGTGCCTATATCATTCATTTATAGACATTGTGCTGATATTTGAGCCACGGGTGGATAGTTGAGAGAGATACCTTGGGCTTTGTCAATACACATGTCCTGAATTCCACATGACAACTTTGATGATCATTTTAAGATAAACTGAACTTTAAGTACCTAAGGCCTGGACTTATAAAATTTAAGCATACGTTATGAAGAACATGTTACATCATGACAAACTAAGATAACTCTTGTGAAAATATTTATTTGTATAATTTATCTTTTAATATATTACTACCAAAAGGGAAAGAAAAAGTGATGAGGAAGTAGCCCTGCCTTGAAGGTACTCTGTATTCCAACAGGCCCCTCCGCAGGTGGCACAGCCCACCTCTGCCCTGGGGACCCTTTACTGAATCTCCACAGCTTGGCCCAGCTGGGTTAGGTCGTGGAGATTCCCAGATGACTTCCAAGGGACATTAACAGTCCGGGGCAGTGTCCAGTGGCTTTTGCTAAGAAAAAGTAAAAACATTTTTTACTGTACTTTAAAAAATAATTCAGAATGAAAATATCTTTGATGATCCCTATTGTGGATGAAGGGGCTGTCTAAGTTATAAATTCTAAAAACTTAAGTTATTTCTTAAACATACAAATGTAAATGCCAAAAAAGTCAGTAAAAGGTTAATATCTAAGTGCATTGCTGAAATGCAATTTTGAGGCAACTTTCTAATTTTTTTTTCCAAACAAGGCTACAAAGTTAGAGAAATCCACTCATGTCTGATCTAGGAGGAATTAGAGATGTAGGCACATCCCAAATAAAAATACTCAGAGGGCAGTAGTAAGTGTTATGATAGATATAAATATGATATTAGGCAGGTTAGACACAGGATATCTCAAATGAAATGATAACTGAGTGGCTCTTGCAAGATGAGTGGAGGTTCATCAGGAAGGATAGTAGCCTTCAAGGCCCAAAAGACTGTATACTTCAGACAAAGAGTACAGTGTAATGCTCTTTACAGATGGAAAGTAACTGTATGGTAGAGGACATAAGAAAGTAGGTGGAGAGTGAACTTGGAGTCACTGTGATAGAACCAAGCTTGATTTTTTTGAAAAGACAGCAGCATTTTATTTCTATTCTGGAGAAATTGTGAGAATGTTATATAATGAGCAAAACCACGGAGAATAACAGAGCCAGTCAATATAAAATAATCATTTTTAAAACACAGAGAAGCATATACACAATGAATATTACTCAGCCATAAAGAGGAATGAAATTATGGCATTTGCCAGTAAATGGATGGAACTGGAGACTATAATGCTAAGTGAAATAAGCCAGTCCCCAAAAACCAAAGGCCAAATGTTCTCTCTGATATGCAGGTGCTGACTTACAATAGGTGGGGTGGGGGTGGGGGTGAAGGTTTACTGGATTGGACATCGGGGAATGGGAGCAAGGGAGGAGGGATGGGAATGGGAAAGACAGTAGAACGAATTGAACATAACTGTCCCATGTTCATATATGAATACATGACCAGTGAAACTCCACATAATGTACAACCACAAGAATGGGAAGTTATACTCCCTGTGTGTATGATATGTCAAAATACACTCTACTGCCATGTATAACTAAAAAGAACAACAACAACCAAAAACAAAAGAAAAAACCAGAGAAGACAAACATGCCTTTGCTGAAATCAGATCATTTTTAGGAAAGTGAGCAGTGCCCATTCCATTCCAGCTTGAAGCATATGCTTCAGAGGCGGTTTAACTCTGCCACCCACATCAGGAATGCATCAGCATAATAACATGATGGGTGATACAGCTGAATGGAACTGGAACCATTTGTCATGACTCTTCCTATAAAGCATTAAAATCCATTATGACCTCCATCATTGATGCCCCCTAAACCTCCACTAGTCACCACTGATTTAGTTTGGGTAAAGGTAGCTTTGTGGAGATGAGTTTATGGAATGGCCAAATACATACTTCTTTATAAAACAAGTATAAAATATTATATATGTATGTATTTCTCTTAAAAATTAGGACAGTGATGGGAGCCACTTTGGTAGGGGATCAGGTAAGAAATAGGTAGTAGAAAAATTGAAAGCCTAAGACTTATTCTTTTTTTGGGGGGGTGTACTGGGGATTGAGCTCAGGGAGACTCAACCACAGAGCCACATCCCCAGCCCTATTTTGTGTTTTATTAGAGACAGGGTCTCACTGAGTTACTTAGCACCTCACTGTTGCGGAGGCTGGCTTTGAACCCACGATTCTCCTGTCTCAACCTCCCAAGCCACTGGGATTACAGGCATGTGCCACCGCACCTGGCTGTATTACTCTTATTACATTTTTTCTCATTATTTCTTTTTATTAGATGAGGAGGCAGAAAACCAGGATTCTAGGCTCACCCTTACACTTTCTACACCTCTGCCTCATCTCAGACAAGTCCCTTAACTTCAATTTCCTGATCTCTCAAATGAAAGAATTTCCAAATGGGCTCCACAGGATATAGCAGAGCCGCTTCAAGGGCCACTCTGGAAGATGAAGGGTGGCCTGCTGCCAATGCTGCCCTTCAAACAGAGCAGCTTTGCTTTTATTTGTATTGTATTGTAAGTTGGAGCTGTTAGCAGATGTTTTTTTCTTTTTTCAGAAGGTTTCTTCTTTACACAAGTTTGAAAATCACTGAACTAGGTATTTCATAAGGGCCTATCTGGCTTAGAAACTACTTCCACATCTGTACAATGTGGATAACAACAGTTCCTTTGCTAAGTTATTGAGGTTATAAACAAGATATTCCATGTAGAGCAGAGCATATAGACCACAAGAGCCACTGCAACATGTTAGCCATTTTCCTCACCTCCCTGCCAACAGATCCCACAAAAATAAGTGCTTTTCCTATGACTCCTGGATATGAAATGGTGGCCTGAGAATTGCCTAATCCATCTGCTTTATAAAAATGTCTTGGACATTTTCTTTGTAAATTTTTAATATATTTTATTTCTACTTTTTGTACATGGCTTTTTTCCTCTCACAACTGAAAGTTTTCTTTTTTTATGTCAGATTTGAAAATTAATTACATCACATTTATAAAAGTTAATGTGTTGGTGTTACAGGCTTGCCAGCTCATGGGAAAGTGACATCAGTGTCCACTCATTAACCCTGCCTGCTGCAACCTGTTTGGAGCTGCTGTTGATATTATCAAGGAGTAACGCCATACTGCCACCATCCCTTCGCCAAATGAATTCATTTCAGGTAAGGGATACTCCTTACAAGGGTATAATTTCTCATTTTAATTTGTAATTGTTTTTTCAAGGATCCTGTCTTTCACAAGAGATAGCCCATGCAAACCCATATTTTCAAATAGTAGTAATAATAACATAATGCATGTGTTGCTGTGCCTCTTTTTAAGTAATGAACAAATGGAGACTCAGAACTGATAAGGGAGTTGCCTAGCAGGGGCAGAACCCATAGCTACACACAGAAACAAGAACCAGACACAGAACAAGCTGTGCAACTTTAAGGTTTGTCCTCTGAACCTCCTCTTTACTGCCTCTTACAGAAATAGCAATAAGGTCTGGCAACACCACTTGCGAATGCCGCTTCCCTCCATTAAGCTTTGCCCTAAAACAAGGATATTTCAACCATTACTATTGGCTTCACCAGTGTTAGCTGCCTGAAGTGAAAATCTTTAACCTGGATGGTGTCCTCCCTGCTGCCAGCATCATTTCCCTCTCTCTTCTCTGTCCTTCTCCTCCACTCCCCTGAATATTTAATTGTGCTCCTGGTACAACCCAGTTCTGCATGTAGATTGACCAGTAGGATGATCAGCAGGAAGACTCCCTTCCTAGTAGCCATCTAATAGTCATGTGAGAAGGCAAATGAGAAATAAGATGTTAAACTGGCACAGTGGCACACACCTGTAATCCTAGCAATTTAGGATGCTGAGGCAGGAGGATCTCAAGTTTGAGGCCAGCCTCAGCAACTTAGCAAGGCCCTAAGCAATTTAGTGAGAGCCTGTTTCAAAATAAAATAAAAAATAATTTTAAAAAATACTGGGGAAGTGGCCCTGGGTTCAATCTCCAGTACCAAAAAATAAAATAAAATTAAGATGTTAACTAGTGGCTCAAGTTGTGGCCCTGTAGGTATTGAAGTAATTGAACACATCTGTGACTCATGACAATGGAAAAGTAATCATAAGCCTTCAGAAGCTTGTGGGAAGGCCACAAAAAGAATAAATATGATTCTACCTCTGGAGAGTTACTGATATATATTAAGATAACGTCAAGAGCAGTAAATATTATTTGGTGCATCTCTAGTATGTGGTCAAATGAGACATCCAAGATTTTCCTAGGAATTATAGCTCAGGAAATTGATTTAAGAAATAGCTGCTCCAATTTAATTTATATCCGTAATCTCTTAGAAATCTGTTGCATTGGTTGTCTCTACGATTTTCTGCCTGTTTCTGAGCCTTGAGCACTGAAAAAAATTTCAGTCTTTGCTTTAGCATGGCTATTTGTAATTCATGTTACTTGATCAGCTTCAATCCTGGACTTGTCATCAAAGAGACCTGAAGAGACACCTTCTCATTGTGGGGGAGAGGAAGATGAGATCCAGAAGGATGGAGTGAATTGACCTGGGAATACCTAAGGGATTAGAGACCACACTGGATTCACCAGGCCTATGCCAGGGTTGCTCCACCTGCCACCCAACTATGGTGCTTACTGAAGTCTTGGGAACTGGTGGTGTGAGGTGTGAATGGTGGATGGAGGCAGGTTGTATCTACTGGGTATGTTCACTTATGTACCCTTATTTTGTGGTAATTTATAATTATTTATTTGTATACTTCCATGAACTAGAAATGATTTAAAATTATGTAATATCAACCCATGTTTCTTCTAAGTTTTGCTCAATGGATTAACCAGTGAGTAACACAAAAGTTTATGTAAGGCTGCAAATTTTAATGGAAAGAGTTACAAGAAACTTAACAGTAGTTATTTTGGGGGAGTGAAGCTGGAAAACTATTATTTTTTTATTTCCCTGCCTCTCTCATGTACTGTTAGAAAAATTTATACCAGGGGTAAGTGAGCAGCAAGAGAGATGACTCTGACTTGTTGGATTTTATGGCATATTGGGGGAGATAAGATAGTCATCCATGTGTGATATGAATTGAGAGTAATTTTATTACAAAGTAACTTCAACACAAGTGTTAAAGATATTAAAGGCAAAAGAGTAATCTAAACCAAGTTTGAGGGATTTGAGAAGGGCTAACTTGTATTTCTTCTCCGTGAGACAGAGAAAGTCTTGTCCTCTGTAAGGATGCCCTCCCAGTCTCATGCAAACACTGGCCTGTCATTGGTGGCATCAGTATGCTCACAACATCTTTCCTCAGAGGAGCTCTCAAGCAGTCTGGATATTAACTATTGAATGTCTTCTCTCTTGGTGATTGTACTTTATCCGAGTTTAGGCTGTTTGCTGAATGTTATTATCAGGAGCACATACACTGGCTTGAAAAGTATACAGAAACTTGGCAGAATTTTATGAGCAATGTCTGCTAAAGTTTCATCCCTGCTCTTCCCCCTGGAAAGATGCATTTTTATCAGGGACATTCCAGAAGTCAGCTTCCCTGTGCAGGTCTTCACTCCAGACAAAGGATCAGTTAAAATGAGGAAGGTGTCTGTTGGGATTAGGAAGAGATGCTCTGCCTTCTCATCTTTGTGACACCTACTTAATCATTTATTATAATTGCAAAGAATGGGTACACTATTTGCCTATATTTGAGATTTATTTTTTTATTGGAAACTCACTTTCATGTACATTTTTTAATGAGCTATTTTGACAAGAGCTGTAAATTAGTAGAATGACACTTGTTACAGATACTGTCTTTACATTTCCAATTCTCTTACTTTTCAGGCTGAGCTAGTCACTGTGAGCAATGCTGCTTTTTCTGTAAAGCTGTTATTTTAGGATTCGGATGCCACTCCTGCTGGAGTTGTTATTACTGCCAAATCCCAAAGGGAAGGGTTTATCTTATTAATGAGAGCTATTAACATATATGAAATTTTGCCTTCTTGAATTACACTGTAACATTTCTCAGGCCAACAGGGATAGCTTTTGGTGGTAGTATTATAATTTTAGCTTCCACTTGGTTACAGTACTGTAATATCCCTAGTGTGACTATCAGCAAACAGAATGCAGGATTTGGTTTTGAGAATCCCTGACATATTGCTGAGCGCATATGTACTGTAGTTGCTGTGGCTTCAAGAAGAGGGATGGACTTATCATTCCTCTTGTCATGCTTAAAATTCTTGCATGGCTTCCTATTGCAATGAGAACAAAATACAAACTCTTTATCTTTGCATGTGAGGCTGAGCACCATCTGGTCCTGCCTCCCTTTCTGGCCTCTTTTACTTTCTCTTCCTGTCCTTCACTCTGATCTAGTCACACTGACTAGACTTATTTCCCCCTCCTTATTAGAGGCTGGTTCCAGTCGTAGCATCTGTGCACTGACTATTGGCTCTGCTCTGAGGAGACTGTTCTGTACCAGGTCTTCACCTGGCTGGTTTCTTATTGTCTTTCAGGTCTCAGCTCAGGTGTCTCTACCCCCAAAAGGCCTAACCTGACTACTTCACTGAGTCCCTTTTTCCCTGTCACCATTACTTTATAACTTTCACCTTGTTTTTTCTTAGTACTTTTACAATTTCAAATGAATAGATTCATTTATTTTTTTTTGTTTTATTTTTCTCACAACTAAAATGTGTCTATGTGAGAACAGGGAATGTCTATTTTTGTTCAATATTGCACCAACAGAACTTAGAATAGTGCCTGGATATAGAGAGCAGTTAAAAAATGCTGGATGGCTAGATAGCTGGCTCGAGGCAGATTGGCATGGTCATGGGGCACCCTGGAAATCTAAAAGACTGAGCTGGAGGGAAGCAGAGGCATGAATAGCATAAATTCAAGGGCAGAAGCAGCAGCCCTATCTTTGCTGAAAAAGGGATGGACTCAAAGTAAGTCTAGATTTGAGATGTCAGTCAGTTTGAGCAAAGGTGGGTATAGGCATTGAAATTGCAGCCTGAGGCTTTGTACAAATGAGAAAGACGAAGAAAAGTTCAATCCTTAGAAACATCTGGCAAGAGTCAGGCCAGTGAAGTGCCTAGCATATAGCACTGGCCTCCTGTGGGCACTGCAGATCACAGCAGAGGAAATGGGCCAAGCTTTGGTGCCAGAAACCAAGGCAGAGGGGTTTCAGAGGGCGCCTTTGGAATAGTCAGCTTGCAGCCTGGCACAGCCATTACTGTTACTAGATTATTCCCCTCTGCATGCTACAGATTCTGGGATGAAATGGTACAAGGTCATTTCCATATCCATGTTGATGGGCAGCTCTGGTTTCTAACCTGAGGTCCTATGAGGACAGCTTTGAGTATGATATGGCCTCTGTCTAGAATTGGTACTTTAAGAGAAGTCAGTTGGAACTAGGACTGAGCAATAGCATTGATTATCATGGTAACTGCATTTTCCCTAGAATTCTACCCTATTAGGGTTAGAAGGACTAGCTACTCTACTGATAGGGAAACATACACAGGAAAGTTAAATGGATATTAGAGATTAAAACTGATTTGTCTGTAGTGCTTTTTATGCTACCAAGGGTGCTGACTTCTTTTTTGGGTAGAGAGAAGATCTTTCTATACTAGCATTTCTCTATTCTATGGGACACATGTTCCTTAAGATACTGTTAGTTGTTATAAAAATAGATATTAATTGTAAAGCCAAATGACCAGAAGGAAGTAAAGCAGAATCGCTGGACAGGTTTTTATTGGAAATACACGCTCTCGGGCTGAACTCTCCCGTCCATCAGAGTGTGTCCAGGAGAGTAGCGCTGCAGTTCCGGCATACAGACAATTTCAAAAGGCCTGGTCAGGAAGGGGAGGGCTTAGAAGCAGGAAGAGAAGGCCAGAGTCCTTCCGGGATAGGTCAGGAAAAACTCACTGATTGACAGGAGGTGCATCTACTGGTGACATCAGCGTCTGGCTGGCTGCTCCCTTCCACAGCTGCCCTGACTGGAGCTTCCCTGACCGGTCCCCCTAATTGGACATTCTGGGCCTTGACTGACCTAACATTAATCATCAGACTATACTAATGAAATTAGAACAGCTAAAATTTATGGAGTTTTTTCTGTATTCTTGGTACTTTTCTCAATGGTTTTTCACTTATTAGCTCATTTTATTTTTTTAAATATTTTTTTTAGTTGTCAATGGACTTCATTTATTTATATGCAGTGCTGAGAATCAAACCCAGTGCCTCACATATGCAGGGCAAGCATTCTACCACTGAACCACAACCCCAGCCCTCATTTCATTTTCAAGATATCATTATGAGGACGGTATATTATTATTTTCATTTCACATGTATAAAGCTGAGCCAGAGAAACAAACTTACCCAAGCTCACACAGTTAGTAAGTGGAGGGACACGAGGTACAAAGCCTGGTTCTAGAACTTCCCATTCTTAACTATGGGATAGTGCTGCCTCTTTTAATAAGTTTGGTTAAACAAAGTTATAATTTTTAAACTTTAAGATTTTTAGGGTGTTTCATGTGCTTAAAGGGCAGTGTGGCACTACTGCTTGAGGAATATGTGAAATACTATTTCCCAAATGTACTTGGCATCAGGAAGAATTGTTCTAGGGGAATTGTATGGAACTGATGCTCTGTTCAGATGGGGAGACAGTGTTCTGATCCACCTCTGTAAAGATTTTGGTGATCAAGATCTTTTGTACATTCCTACTAGCAGGCTTGCTCCTTTCTGCAGTTTCAGAGCTGATTGCCTTGAGGATACCATTTCCTCCTTTAGTTATTAGATGGTTCTCTTTCTGGTCAGGGCCGCTTTGGTCCAAATGATACAATAGGAAAAATATCTCCCTTTGACATTCTTTGTTGTACACACAGAATCAGGCCAGAGGCCCAGAAGGTGCCTGATTGGGTTTTGCCTTCCTACCCGGCACCTGCCCACAGATCAGTTTCCACTGGTTTTCCTCGATGGTAAACACTGTGTACCTAGATAGTAACATGGCAGAGGCTCTGCTAATAGTTTGAGCCATGTGGTTAAACTCCACCTCCCTCCTAATTTATGGCTTGACTTCCTCACTGAGAATGCTCAAGAGGACTCTTCTTTGGAAGCCATGCTTGACTGAGAGATTCAGAGGGAGTGTTCCACGGGAGTATTCCATAGCTCAGTCCCAGAGCTGAGGAAACCTTTTGTGTTCATTCCCATGAATTTAAGCTCTACCCAGCTGCTCTAGGCCATCCAAATGGTATAGATAGAGTTTTCAAGGGCATCAAGTCCAGGAATTAAGCTTTTTTTTTTTTTAAACCCTAAATGCTTCATTCTATAGCAATTTTGAATGTTTTCACAAAAGATAGCCCTTTAAAAATCCTCACATCAACTCTCATTTTCTTTTTAAATATTTTTTAGTTGTCTATGGACCTTTATTTTATTCATTTATTTATATGTGGTGCTGAGAATCAAACCCAGTGCCTCATGCATGCTAGGCAAGCGCTCTACCACTGAGCTGCATCCCAGCCCCAACTCTCATTTTTAAAGGTTAAAAATAAAGGAAACAATAGGGACAAGTTTATATAATTACCAACATGCAGGGCCATGTTTTAAACCCCTCTTATGATCCTATTATTTTGTCCATTTTATGATCAGAAAAATAATTGCCAAATGGTTCTCTTTGATAGTCCTGGGTCTTATACATCTTATTTTTACCATCTGGCAGCAACAATATCTCTTTTATTTAATATCCATTAGAGAACCACAACCTTCAAACACGGGAGCAGTGTGGGTAACATTCTTAAACTTTGTGGATCCTGGCAAATAAGTTTTTCTTTGTGAAATACAGTTTTATGCATATGCTGGCTGGTTTAGTAATAAGGTGAAAATAGGTAGAAAAGAAGAAACAAGCTGCTTTATAGACTATATCACACTGGATAATTAGGGTTGGCTAGGGATATTTCAGCTCAATGGATTTGAAACTATATAGTGTTTGGTGGGGAAGGTGAAGCAGTTGAAGCTTTTTGAAAATGAGACTCCTATACTGTTCTGGAGCAGGAGACAAACTGTGTTACTTTCATGTAGTTTGATTTTTAACTTTAAGAATCTACTGATTTCCATCATATAAAAACCATTTATTCAACTCAACTATTGAAAAATTAATCATTTTACAAACAATTTCCCATCCAGTTACTTTTTCACTACCTATTAATATTTATATCTAGAGAAGAATAAAACAAAATAAGATGTAAAATTTGTTTAGTTATTCTGCCATTTGTCAGCATCTCAGGTGAAGAGCTTTGATGGTATTGAAGTTGGAGTTGGTGGCTTAAACTTAAGAAACTTTAAATAAATAAGTATATATATATAATTTAAGTATATAATTATATATATACTTATTTAAATAAATAAGTATATATATAATTTAAGTATATAATTATATATATAATTATTTAAATAAATATATATTTCCAGAGGCCCCTAGAAATAGTAGGCAGGGGCCTGGGAATTTTATAGATGACTAACAACAATGAGCTAAAGAAAAGAGGAAGTGAAATTTTTATCTCTACACCCTTTAGTATACTATGTATACTAAATGGCTTCATCTGACAATTACATGCTATGAGAAAATTATAGCCCTTATTATTTAAAGTAACAATTCCAGACAACCAAGGGCTACTGTAGATGTAATCAGGAGGCAGATCTACTTGCACCAAGACAGACATATACTGGCCAGAGTATCTATCTGCCCAGCTTTGGTAACCTGTGTGTGCATCCAAGAGCTGAGAAGCGAGTAGTGTTGGCACACTTGTCCCCAGATGTGTTCACCTTCTATTTTTCCTGCTAAGTCTTTGTTCTCAGTGGGCAAAAATAATCAGGAGTCAAGTGCTAGCCATTTTATTTAGGGAATACAGTCTCAAAGGTAGCGATTACTGCTCTATTTTCAATTTCTCTCCTCAAAACAGATTTCTGAGAATTGCCGTAGCAATTCGGGTGTGAAAATATGTTGCTGTCTTCATTCCTTTTTGCCCTGAAGGGCATTCTGTGGGTTGGGAAAATAAGCAAGTGTTTTTGGTTGAATACAGTTTTCTAGTCTGAATAGTCACTTCCTCCTACTCCTTTCATAGTGGACTCTACTGTCTTGCTATACTCTAGAGGGGGAAGAGAGGGGAGGTTGGATAGAGAGCCTAAAGGCTAGGTGGACATTTAGCTGCCCCATGTAGCTGCCCGATCCCATTCATAAGAGGCTACTTGCCCTGCCCAAATTTCAACCTAACACCCTACTTCTCAGGCATTTCTTTCCCCACCAAGGATCCAAGGCAAAGCTGTCCAGACAGTGTCCAGGCCTTCTCTAGCACTTGACAGAGGAAGTCTGATGAGATTGGGAGTGCTCTGGCCTTGGCCTTATTGAGGGAAGCAGGAATGAAGTATATTCCACTGTTCATAGTTATGGCTCCTGTTTTTTGTTTTGTTTTTTAATAAGTTTACTTTTTTCTTGTTCTTCAATTTTCTATCTTATGGTCCTATCTTATCACAGAAAATGTAGTATTTTCATTAGCAAAACAATATTTATTTTACTTTTAGCTTAAAAATATAGAATCTTAAGGTTAAATCAACTATTGCCTGACCCAGTTCAGTCTATCTGCCGGTTATGGTGTATTGGGAGTAAAGGCCTGGTGGCAAGTCCTGGCAGGTTTCAGATAGCCTTTGTTATTTGGGGGCACTCATGGCCTATGTACCCTAGTAGCCATAAATCTGAAATTGACTGGAGAGGACTGCACGGCAGATAGAGTTTCTCTAATTTTGCAATGACATGATTGGGTGATAATGGTTCTTACATGTCAGTGTACCTGGAAGTCTTGCTTAAAATTAAGATTTCCAAGTGATAGCTAGGAGATTTTTGAATCAGTAATACTGAAATAGAGTTCAGGAATCTACACTATAGCAAACATCCACAGTATTTCTGGTAATGATTTTTCAAGAACCAAACTATAAGGAACACTTATATGATAATAGCATATATCCCCACCCCACTAAAGTGAAAAATGAAAGGAAACATTTATTTTTTATTTTTATTTTTTTGGTACCAGGGATTGAACTCAGGGGCACTCAACCACTGAGCCACATCCCCAGCCCTATTTTGTGTTTTATGTAGAGACAGGGTCTCACTGAGTTGCTTAGTGCCTCACCTTTGCTGAGGCGGGCCTTGAACTCACGATTCTCATGTCTCAGCCTCCCTAAGTGCTGGGATTACAGGCGTGCAAATTCAACTAGCTTAATTATTTTCCTCTTTTCTTAATTGTTCCTCATTAATTTGCACTTCATATAGTCCTTGACTATTGAGGATAACAAAATTGAAGATAATGATTTTGTTATCACAAATTGTGTTTTTTCTTTTACTTGTTTTCTTCTGCCATACTCAGGTGCTTTCTAGAATGCAGGGGCTAGTTACCTCTGTGTTTCATCTTCTTGCACTTACTGTGAACACGCATTGTCCCTGTCTTCCTGCCTGTGGGAGTCCTTCTTCCCTCAGGGATGCATGACCTCTTCTCATAAGAAGTCTGTTGTGGGACATTCACTCACACTGATGGAAGACACGCAAGGTCTAATCTTAGATCTGATATCCACCTGTCTCGTGGTACTGATATAGGTCAGGTAACCTCTATAGATGCAAGTTTTAATCTGTCCAATAAAAGGGTTCGTTTAAATTATATATGTGTTTTAAAAGTTCCTTTGAAAGTAAAGTCACACAGTCATTTTGTCTGTACCTAGCTGTTCCTGATTTACTTGCTTATCCTGAATAATATAACTCAATTCTTTAAAAGGAATAGATAATATTTCTTGTGAACATTTTGAAAGTGTTGAACTGGAGGGCAGATAGAGCCAGATTGCATTGTTGTTGGTGCTAGGTTTTGGGTTTTATGTGCTTCAAGAGAATGGAGTTGATGCCATGAGACCTTCCTAGGAACCACAGAAAGGGTCAAGAATGTGGAGTTAGGGTGTCCTCTGGCTCTTGGTTCTTCTTGCCTATGAGATGCCATCCACTCATGTGGAGGCAGCAAAAGAACACTGTCACGTGGACTGCCTGTCAGAGAAAAGAAGGAAGAAGAGACTTGGATGTGCTCTGACAGCCCTTGATCTCTCTTCTTCCTTCTATACCCTCCCTCAGACTTCTTCCACTTTTTCTTTTTGACTCTGGATCCTGGTCCACAATGAAACATGTGTGTATCCAGAATTACCCACTGGCTTTATGTTTGTGTTTTATGTATAATTCTGTTCCCTCTGAAAAAGCTTTCTAAAATGTGAGGCTCTTCCTTTGCCTGGAGCTTATAAACAGAGTACTTCATTCTACTCCACACTGAGCATGGCTGTGTCCAAGTAAGGGGCTTCCTGGTGGTGAGTCTTACTTCCTTGAAAAGGTGGCTAAAGATGTGTTTCTGTTTTTAGAAACAAAGTGGTATCAAGATTGAAATGACTGAACTCACTTTGTTCATGAAGGGAGCTGCTGCATTGTTCTCAGGAGCTTTTCTGGCTAGATGGGGAAACAGCCTGGGAAGGAAGCCAGCCTTCAGGGCAATGATGGATTAGAAGGTGAATTTGTTCTAAGCCTGTCCTGAGCCCTCCTAGTAATGACTAATCACTTCAGCAGAGAGTCAATTTAGAATAAAAGAGGTGTTGAGGGAGTAGGCCATAGGAATCATAAGGATCAGGAATGAAATTGTTTTATTGCCCGTTTGGTCCTCACTCTTGAAAACATGGAATGTGATGCAGTGGGGGAAGACTCTGGAGTGGAGGTAGAAGGTACTCTGGGCTCTGGTCTTGGCTGCCAAGAGACCTACAGCCAATGTGACTAGGCATATGTCACTGTCCTGTCTAGATGTCAGTTTTTGTGTTCCTCTGGCTTTAAACCCACAGACTCTGTGTTCCAGTAGCTGAAGAAGCCATAGCAGTGTTAAGAGCTTGTGGATTAAGTTAGCCCAATGAAAACTATCATCCAATTTTCTTTCCTTAGAGATCACTTCTTTGTGGTAAGATATCAGGAATGACGGCCAGAGACAAGTGATTATGTAAAGGCTGCAGGGAAGTATTTCTGTAACTTCAACCAGGGGCTTCATGCAGTTGGCATCCACAATTACTTTTCAGTAATTCAAGACAGCATGATTAATCTGTGGTATTCAAGGGAGTGTCTGGTGTATTGTCTGAAGCTGTGATAACAGAGCACAGACAAAACTGTAGTAAAAACCAGAGACAAGTTTAGATGCTAGACCTTTTCTTGTTGCTTTAGAGCCAAATGAGACTATTCATAAAATATTACATTTCTCCATAGTCCCAATGTTTCTGGCTCTCTTCCTCCTCTTCTTAAATCATTGTTTCCTTCTCATTTAACTTCAGCTTGAAAACTATTTGTTAAGGTAATAAACATTTGAGACATTGTCTGTTTGAACCATCAGCTGCTTTTAATCATCAAGTTCCCCAAATCAAGTAGTATTTTTAGCAGAAATCAGAGCACTTCAAACAGAAGATGTGGTTCTTGTATTTCTATTTTAAATAGGTGAGTTAAATCTGTTTATATTTATTGCTATTACTAACATTGTTGTATTTTTGTCTGCTACATTTGAGGGGTATGGAGCAGAATGTATGTATTTTTGGTTAACATATTTTATCTTTTTTTTCCTTTCTTGTCTTGGTAGGTTTTTTTCTTTCTTTCTTTTTCATTTTTCTCCTGGCTTGGAAACAATAGCTTCTGGTTTTCTTATATATCAAATATGAAGTTCTCTAGCAAAGACAGAATTGGTCAGAATCTTTACATTTTTCAAACAGGCAGAGACTTTTCAATTTTTAAACTCCTTAGTAGACATATTCTATTCTCTTACCACACATTTCCCCATTACTTTTATCTATTTTTTGTTTCACTTGAAAAAACACAAATTAATTACTAATTTTAAATATTTTTATATTCATAACCTTTTTTTTTTTTTGGTACTGAGGATTGAACTCAGGGGTACTCGACCACTGAGTCATATCTCCAGCCCTAGTTTGTGTTTTATGTAGAGACTGGGTCTCACTGAGTTGCTTAGGACCTTGCTGTTGTTGAGGCTGGCTTTGAACTCACTATTCTCCTGTCTCAGCCTCCCAAGTGCTGGGATTACAGGCATGCACCACTGCACCTGGCTATTCATAACCTTATACATATTAATGGTCAAGCTTCATGGTTTGGTTTTGGCTTTTATATCCTGCATCCTTTAATCTTGCCTTCACTGATGGTCTGAATAGTAAACTCTCTTAGCCTTTGTACATCTGGAAACATCTCTGTTTTGTTCAGTCCTGAATGATGACTAGGCAAGGTGCAGATCCTGAAACTCCTTTTCATTTGAGATCTCTCAGTCATTGCCTTTTAGCATCTAATTTTGTTGAAAAGACAGCTGTTCTAAGACTATTTGCTCCTCTGATGATAAACTCTTTTTCCGGCTGGCATGTAAGATGTTATCGTCATGCTTATTGTACTATATAGTTTTAGAGTGATGTCTAAGAATAGATTTTTTTCTACTGAGTACTCTGAGAATACTCCATCTGAGGACTCCTGTCTTTGGTTAGTTCTGGAAAGTTATCAGCTTTCCATATGGTTTCAATTCTCTGCACCCACCTCCATTTCCTTTTTCTGACCTCTTAGTAGACATATAATAGAGTCATTTCAGTCTCTTCTTCTTGCCTCTTAACTGTTGTGGTGTTAACTATTTAGGTACATGTTTATAATTTAGAACTTACATACAAACCGACATACTCACATACAAATACATTTGTATCTCAGAGCTGCATTTAGGACAAATTCCTTGGTACTAGAGCTTGCTGTTCACCCATTCTAGTTTTCATTCCCATCATTGAGTTTTATTTCAATAGATTTTTTTTTCATTTCAAAGATACCAAATTTTAAAAATATTTCTGAGAATATTAAATATACCTGATTTTAAGTCTTTTTAACTTTTCTGGGTTTTTTGTTGTTGTTAATTTTGTCTGGAGTCACTTAATCATCTATTTGTTAATTTTGTAGCTGGCTGACTACAGTTAGATTTCTTCATCTGCTTTAGAATTTTGGTCTGCAAGTTCACCTTAAGTTCTTTCGCTCCTAACTCGCTGCCACAATTTGCCCCACCCCTCCTGACAGTTTTGCAGCTACTTCCTTGTACCTTCCTAATCCTTTAATTCAGCACAAAGTCAATAGTGGTACATCTTTTTGTGAAATTGGGGCTGCCTACAGATCCATGACTGGACCAGCAGAAGGTTAAGCAGGTCCCTTCCCATTTTTCTAGTCATAGAACCCCAGATAAGTCATAACCCCCAGCAGTATTTAGAAGCATTTTGGATCACCTTTCATGAACTTCAGGCAAACTGGGTCCAGCCTTTTCCCCTACCTGCAGAGCCTAACCTTGATCTCATCTCTATCAGGTAGGCCCTTGGCTCCCACTGCCTCACCACTGTGTATTTCTAGTCCATGGGAATGCTTAACTTGTTTTCTGAGTGTAGCTATAACTTGGAATTCTCTCATTTTACATTTTTTCTCTCATTGCTTTGTATTTGAAGAATTCAAGGCAAATACTTAGTGTTGTCATTGGCTGTTTATAGTTTGTTTATCTTTTGTTTTTATGTCTAGAGAAGGACTAAAAAACTGTTCCTCCTGTCTGTGAAAAAGTACTTTGTAAATAAAAAAAGGCAAAATATGACCACTGTTATAATCAGTGAAATTGGCATCTTATTTTTGCCATTGCTCTCTGTCTTTAGAGTAAGGATGTTCAGTGTGACTGGGTGGCATGGTAAGAGAAAGAAATACCTTAGCTCAAAATAGAATTAAACATTTCCATAAGTCTGCTAAGTGTTATTAGTGGTTCAGGTCACAAATTACAGAGTGGTTTCTAGAGGTAAGTGGATTGTGGCTTTGTTTTTATTTTAGTTTTAGAATTACATGAAATGAAAAGGAAATTGTGTTTAATGACCTTGGAAATGGCTCACTATTCACTGGTTTTGTTTTGTTTTTCTTATTTGTTTATTTAACCCAATGATGGAATCTAGAACATAACTTAACCATTTAGTATTTGGGTGCTTTATAAAATACAGATAAGCCAAAGTTGCTTTGGATATAAAAGTTTATTCAGCTTTGTCTTTCAGGAGCTCATTACTATCATTTCATAATATTAATATTAGAAGCCTAGAGAATTATACTTTGAAGATGCTGCTTTTTGTCAGTTTTATAAACCATTTTGTGTACTTCACCTCAAAAACAAAACAAAGCAAAACAAAAGGAAAGAATTGTGCTTCATCAGGTGGCAAGAATCAAAAGAGAAGTCACAGACTAAATTTGATTCTGAGTAAAGGTTCCTGTGCCCCTCCTGTTTCCACATTTTTGGTAACAATCAGCTAGAGCCCTGCTTTGCTCCTTTAACAGACCTTTTTTTTTTTTTTTTTTCTTAATTGAAAATTGGTGTTTCTCTCACTCCATCCTGCAGCACATCCCCTGGAATCTAAAAATGGTCCACACACATTTCCAGGTAGCAGCTATGTAGTAATCAGTTTCACAAATTGAAATCATTACAAAGAGCAATTTCCCAACAATGAAAATTCTACATAAAACCACACCCTTAGCATTACCTGTAGAAAAATCATGCCAAAACTGCAAATAGATGTGAGTAAATAGAAAAAAAAAAATCAGCAAATCCTGCTGCTGAGTTCCTCCCCCTTTTGCCCCACCTACAGGTGCTGGCTTCAGGTACAGTAAAGGCAGAGAAAGAAAAACTGTGGAGACAGGTCAGATCCACTCATGGAGGTGTAAGAGGAGGATTTGGAAGAGCTACCAAGAAGATTAAACACAGCCTAAATTTTAAAATGCTGGGAATGTGTCCAAGCAGATGAGAGCATGAGTATAGGGAAGATTTTAAAGTCATTTAAAAAGCCAGAAGCCATATTGGACCCGTGTGCCATTTATAGAGGCAGTCTATTTAAAGAGACAAACGATTTAAGAGGATGTTATAATGGGAGAGGTTATATATGTGCAGATACAGGGGACACATAGAAAAGAAATATGGGAAAGAAGGAAAGAAGAGAAGGGGGGAATGGCAGGGAAGTTAAGGAGAAAGGGAGGAGGGGAAGAAAAAAATTAAGTAAAAGAAACTATGTTTCAAGATTTATATCTAACCGTGCTGTCCTTCACAAATCAAGGCAATAGTGAAGCAGTTTTCATCTTATAAAAGCTAAAGGATCTTGTGCTTTTCTTGGAGAAGGTATTAGAGCAGAGTTTAGCAAACTATGGCCTGCTGCCTATTTTTGTAAAAATTTTGGTAGAGCACAACCAAAGTTATTTGTTTACATACTGAATGTTGATTGCATTTGTCTTATACTGGCATGATTCAGTTTCAACTACAACAAGAACCATATGGCCCACAAAGTCTAAAATAGTTACTATATGGTCTGTTACAGAAAAAATAGGCTGACTGCTATACTAGAATTCCTTGTAATGACTGCGGAGATTTAGCACAGGACTGATACTGATGATGCCTTTAAAAATATCTAAATGTATATATAAGATACACTGGTAGAAGACTAAAGTAAAAATGTATGTACTATGACAAAGTAGCAATAATGCAACTAAAAAATAGGAGAAAATGGATAGGAAAAGATGAACATAGAAAAACTCACTATAATATAGGCAGGAGATGGGTGATAAAGAATATAGTCCTCCCACCCCCAGTAATCCTGATACTTCAAATAGTAAATCGTTCAATAAAAGATACAAAGTATAAGTGGAAATATAACAACCAGAAGAAAATAAGAAATCTTTCTAAATATCAATGTACATATCTTATATGGAAAGAAATATAGGAAATATTTTAACTTTATCATTTTAAAATATCAGATTGGTGACTAAATATCACAGCCATAACAATAAATGTGAATGGGCTTAATTTGGCTAATAAAAGGAAAAGATATATAGTTTGGTTTGCAATATACAACTTAAGTTATATGTATGTTTTATATAATAGACCTACCTACAATCATGATTCAGTTATACTAAAAATAAATGAAGGGCAAACATGCCATGACAATGGAAATAGAGAGAAATGGTAGCAACCCCGATATGAGATAATAGAGAATTTAAGCTCAAAAGCATGAAGCATGATACTTTTTAAGACCAAAAGCCATACTAACAAAAACAAAAAGAGAAAGACCATGGTACCTGGATATTCACAAGTTCTCCTATTAAACTTTCAGATGAAAGGGAACATATAAATAAAATAAAATTTCAAATTTTATTCATGTTGTAGTATGATTAGTGCTTCATTCCTTTGTTGCTGGATAATATTCCATTGTATGACTATACCACATTTTACTTACCTACTCATTGGTTGATGGCCATTTGTTTGGTTTTACTTTTTGATTATCATGAATAGTGTTTCTGTGAACAAATAGGTAGTCATCTGGAAAAAAGGATTAAATCTGTATGTCAAACCATATATAGTAATAAAATCCTAGTGGATGGAAATCTAAGTGTAACGAATGAAAACTGATAATGGAAAAACTGGCAAAATTTGAATAAAATCTATAGCTTACTAAGTCATTTTGTTCCAATATTAATTTCCTGCTTTTCATAACTGTGCTATGATTATGTAAGATGTTAATATTAGGATAAGGTGGGTAAAGGGCACTTGGGGACTCTCTGTGCTCTCTTTGCAGCTTTTCTCCAAGTCTAAAATTATTTCAAAATACAGAAGTTTTAAAATACAGATGCTTCTTTTTTCTTTTTTTGTACTGGGGATTGAACTCAGGGGTACTGAATCACTGAGCTACATCCCCAGCCCTATTTTGTGTTTTATGTAAAGACAGGGTTTCACTGAGTTGCTTAGTGCCTCACCATTTCTGAGGCTGGCTTTGAACTCGCAATTCTCCTGTCTCAGTCTCCCAAAGTGCTGGGATTACAGGCGTGCCCGGATGCTTCTTAATCTGTGATTAGATGAGGTAACACCCCACTAAATGCACTGTAAGTTGAAAATATTGAGTTAAAAATGCATTTGAGGCTAGTCGCAGTGATGCATACTTATAATCCCAGCAGCTTGGCAGACTGAGGCAGGAGAATTGCAAGTTCAAAGCCAGCCCCAGCAACTTAATGAGGTCCTAAGTAACTTAGCAAGACCCTGACTCTAAATAAAATATAAAAAGGGCTGAGGATGTGGCTCAGTGGTAAAGAGCCCCTAGGTTCAATCCCTGGTACAAAAAAAAAAAAAAAAAAAGCATTTAATACACCTAACCTGCTGAGTATCACAGCTTAGCACATACACCAGAATATCAGTTATGTCCCATCATGGTTTTGTGACTAATGGGAAGCTGTGGCTTGCTGCTGCCACCCAGTATCACAGAAAAGTATTGTAACACATATGGTTTGCCCAGGAAAAGAGCAGAATTCAAAGTCTAGTTTCTACTGAATGCATATTTTTTTATACCATCATAAATTTGAAAAATTATAACTAGATCCATCATGAGTCAGAGAGCATCTACATTAGGTAGCATACCAAGAAAACAAAACACAGAATAACAATGTCCTATTAAAGGTGGTAGACTAGCTCAAGACTTATTCTTAGAGGCCTAAGAATGGGAACATACTTGTACTAAATAGGGAAGAAAAGTGGTGGAGGGCAGCAAGGCTCCACTTGAGAGTTAAAGCCAAGATATAGCAGGGATCGAGAAGCTGTCATACTGATTGCAGTTCACTTTGTTACTCTAATGTGTAAGATAACATCTGCATCTTGAGGTTTGGGTGGAAAATTACACATACTATATATGCTATATATAATATATATCTACTAGATATGTATATGTGTATATACATTTATATATGTGTGTGTTAAATATTTTGGAGATTGAACACCATTTATTTCAAAGATTTAAAGATTTAAAGCTTGGGTGTGAATCCATTCAGAGATGGAAGAATAGATGGAAAATGCTGAAGAAGCAAATATTGGATATCTTCACCTTAAAGACATCTGTACTTTAACATTAATGTTCAAAGTATAGGTGGCGGTGTCAAGAAACTGGAATCTTAAGAAATTCAGCAATCTTTTGGCTTCTGAAAAGTCTCTAGTTCTTTTGTTATCAAGAAAGCTTACACTTTGAGTGGCTCAGACAGGGGAATCACAAGTTCAAAGCCAGCCTCAGCAACGGCAAGGTACTAAGCAACTCAGTGAGACCCTGTCTCTAAATAAAACACAAAATAGGGCTGGGGATGTGGCTCAGTGGCTGAGTACC
>PVHX01015087.1:0-23549 GCA_004024805.1 Geosciurus inauris | reverse complement strand
TTGAGGAAAGTTCATTGCCTGTGGGTTGGACAGATATTTGCCTAAAGAAAGATCTGTTATTTAAATTACAGTGGTGTAATTTTTTTCATCCCTGGATTTTTATCAGAAAATAGAACAGGAATCATAATAAGCATATGCAGTGGTTTGAATGTGTTCTCCCAAACTTATGTGTTAGAAACTTATCTCCAATGCAAACAGCATTGAGAGGTAGGATTTTATGATTAATTCCATTATTGTGGGAGTGAGTTAGTTGTGGAGGGAGTAGTTCCTGATACAGGATGGCCACCTTCCTTCTCTTTCTTATTATGGAGCCCCATCAGCTATGTTATGATATAGCAAGAAGGCCCTCACCAGATATGGGACCTCTCAGCCTTGGACTTCCCCAATATCAAGAACTGAAATAAATAATTATTTTCTTTATAAATTACCTAGACTCAGGTATTCTGATAGCATAAAATGGAATAAGACAGCATAGTTCCACTGTTTTTGTTACTGTATAGTTCTTTTGCGATTATATTTGTAATAATGCAGAATAATTGATTAAATAAGATATTTTTGTCACTTATACATGAAGCTGGGACTAGGTTTAGTTATGAAAGACTTTGTTATAATAGTGTTTCCATAATATAATCAAATTCATATTACATCACCTAATATAATATAATCAAATTCATATTACATCACCTAATTTACAGCTTTTTCCCCCCCTAAGAATATAATTTATCTCATGTACAAGGATTGCTGCTATTTGGATTCCCATGGATCTCTTTATCCAGCATTTTGTCAGAGGGGAAATTGCCTTATGCATAATCTGAAATAATTGAAATAATTGGAAGTATAGTGAGAGTCAACATTTAGAAGCTCCCCTGTGCTTCTTTTTACTCTGTAAAATAAAATGATCACTAAATGCATTCATGTTTTCAAATTTAAGGAGACTTGGTAAATGAAACTTATTTTCTAGATGTGCAGAGGGGCCAATATAAGGTGGTTGGTGTCCCTAAAACAGGTGTTAAAAGATCTTTTTAAACTTCCCAATACATTTGCAAATTTACTATGATGAAGTGGCAGTTTAGAATATAAAGCTGATTACCGAAATCAGGATATAGTTTTGCAATGTATTTTTAAAAATTCATATTATTGCCTGTTCTGCTTTTTCGGATATATGTAACATCATTAATAATGTTCTCATATATCTTTGAGAGATTTGTTGGCTTGTTTTGTTTTTAGTAGTTGATAGGAATTGGCTTTAAAAAGAAAGTCATTTATTTGTGAGGCTCCCAGGATCTATTTTAACATCTGCCAAATTTTACATTCATATTCAGCTTTTTAAAAATAGACTTTATTTTATAACAGTTTTAGGTTCATAGAAAAATTAAAAGGAAAGTACATAGATTTCCCATATGACCCTTTAACAGTTTTAGGTTCATAGAAAAATTAAAAGGAAAGTACATAGATTTTCCATATGACCCTTGTCCCCACACATCCATTATAACATTCCACACCAGAGTGGTACCTTTGTTAAAATTAATGAACCTACATTGACACATCACTATCACACAGTTTATAGTTTACATTAGTGTTCACTTTTTAAAATATTTTTTTATTTGTTCCAATTGGTTAAATATGACAGTAGAATGCATTTAAGCACTTTTATATATTATACATAAATGGAGTATAATTTTTCATTTTTCTGATTGTACATGTTGTAGAATCATATCAGTCATGCAGTCAAATATGTACATAAGGTAATAATGTTGTTTCTACTATCCTTTCTACCCCCTCCCCTCCCTTCACTCCCCTCCACCTAATCTAAAGTAACTCTATTCTTCTCTAATGCCCCCCTAACCTCTTATTGTGAATTAGCATCTGCATATCAGAGAAAATATTCAGCCTTTGGTTTTTGGGAATTGGCTTATTTCGCTCAGCATGATACTCTCTAACTCCATCCATTTACCAGCAAATGCCATGATTTCATTCTTCTTTAAAGTTGAGTAATATTCCATCGTGTGTGTGTGTGTGTGTGTGTGTGTGTGTGTGTGTACATACACATACATAGCACATTTTATTTATCCATTCGTCTGTTAAAGGGCACCTAGGTTGATTCCATAGTTCAGCTATTGTGAGTTGAACTGCTATAAACATAAATGTGGAGCATCATGATTTTAAGTCCTCTGAGTATAAGTTGAGGAGTGGAATAGCTGAGTCAAATAGTAGGGTTCACTCTTGGTGCTATATGTTCTATGAGTTTGAACAATGTATAATGACATGGTATCATACAGAGAAGTTTCACTGCAGTGGAAGTACTCTGTGTTCCACCTATTCATCCTTTCCTCACCCCCAAACTCCTGGCAGCCACTTATCTTTTTACTGTCTTTGTAGTTTTGCCTTTTCCAGAACATTATTAGTCTTTGTTCACAGATGCCTTTATTGTCTATGTAGAAAGTCCTAAAGAATCATTATCAACCACAAGAACAACAAAAATCTTGGACTAATAAGCAGTTATTGAAAGGTACAAGGTTAATATACAAAAGTCAATCACTTACGTGTATGCCAGTGGTGAATAGTGGAATTTCAAATTAAAACACAATACCATTTACAGCATTCCCCCAATTGAAATACTTTGATATAAATATAGAAAAATAATTGCAAAATCTAAGAAAAGTGTACAACTCTAATGAAATAAATAGAAACAATTAAATGGAGAGGTATTCCATATTCACAAAAGACTTCTTGTCAAGATGTCAGTTTTTAAAATTTTCTGCTCTTTATAAGAAACTATAGAGGATGAAACAAAAAGCCACAGCCTGGGAGAAAGTATTTGCAAAACTCAGATCTGAAAAAGGAATATTATCTAAAATATACAAAAGAACTCTTAAAACCCAATAGGAAGAATACAAAAAACTGATAAAAATGAGCCAGCAACCTTAACAAAAATCTCAGCAATGATATACAGTTTGCAAATAAGCACATAAAGATGCTCCACATCACATATCATCAGGAAAATGCTAATTAAAACAATAGTGAGGTACTATTATATACCTATGAGAATGGCCATAATCCAGAACACTAACAATGCTAAATACTGATGAAGATATGGAGCAACAGGAATGCTCATTCATTGCTGGTAGGAATGTAAAATTGTACAGCCACTTTGGAAGACAGTTTGGCAAAACAGGTTTCTTGCAAAACTTAATATATTCTTACCATTATAACCCAGCAATCAAGCTCCTTGATGTTTACCAAAAGCAGTTGAAAAACATGTCCATGCAAAAACCTGAACTGGGATAGGAAGCAGCTTTATTCATAATTGTCAAATATTGGAGGTAAACAGTATGCTCTGTCAGTAAGTGAATGAGTAAACTATGGTATATCCAGACAATGGAATATCAGTGTTAAAAAGAAATGATTTTTTACACAGGCAAAAATACAGAAAAAAACGTAAATGCATATTACTAGGTGAAAAAAGCCAGTCTGAAAAGGCTATGTATTATATGATTCCATTTATATGACATTGTTATTTGCTTTTCTTAACTGGATTCCACTTCATTTTATATTCAAGTATGAAAGTCACACTGAGGCAAATTGGCAAGTCTGAGAAGGGGCTTGAGTAAAGCAAGCTGGGTTTCCTTCTTTAAGAAATACTTTTTGAAGAGTTATAATTAGACTATTGCTTTTTATTTTCTATTGGGGAAGTGAGGTAGATTTAATGTCAATTTTAAGATTTTAGACTCTGGAACCAGAAATACATGCATTTAAAAACCAATTATATCCTGTACTTAACAAGTTATGTGACCTTGGGAAGATTTCCCCATTTATAAATTAGAGTCTAGGAACAAAGTAAAGGAAAAACCAATTAAATGTTATACAATTTTTTTTACTAATTTTGTGGGCATCTGTTGTCATTCCTCATATTGGTCAGCATCATTCAAAACAAAAAAGTCTGTTCTGGCTAGTTGAGCAGAAACAGAAGCAATATTGGGCAGTTAAACATGAAGCTAGGAACAGAGCTCCATATGTCATATGGGTTGTTTTAGGGAAAATAATCACTATATCATTTACATAGACTCCCCTGCTATCTTCAGAAAGACACTTCCCCCTTCATAGTTACCACAGGATAGGGTGGAGTCTTCTTATTTCCCTCTCAAGTTATTTACCTCTGGAGCTAAATCCAGAGCCAGGTCTCTGGTTGGTGGAGCCTGGTCACATTACACTGTTCTTTATATAACCTTGGGAAATAAGTTTGCTGCATTAGGGAAGTAAAATCAGTACAGAAGGAAAATCCTCAAACATTCCAAGAATATTGAAAATGTGCTGGGCAGGCAGAAAATATGACAGTACTCCAGGGACATTTTTATTGCAGTAAATTGACTCATAAAAACAAAAATATATCCAAATTAAAGGAAGGTGACTTTGGTTTATTGTTCTTTATTCAAGCCAATGTTTTATTTTTCAAGACTTTGTTTATAGACATATTCATGTCTCTTGCCTTTATCACTAAAGTTTTTATCTAGATGTATGCAGAAATGTACACACACACACACACAGAGAATATTTTACCATAAACACAGAACTTAAGCAAATTAAACCTAAGGGGAAAACTCATTTTCCTTATCCTCAAACCTGTTCTGGCTTTTATCATGTGTCATCACTTGCTGACCTGTTTCTCTATATGGAAATATTGAAATTACTTTTTTCCTTCATGACATGAGAACCTACCAAATCTTCTCTTCTGATATTTTCCCTTTAGACATTATTATGATATTTATGATATTTTTTCCTTTAGTCATCATTCTCTTATCTTACCTGCAAACCAGAAAGTGATGTCACTAAATTGGATCTCTATGTAGGAAATTAACATGCTAGCTCTATCAGCTGGGAGAAATAAGGCTCTTTTTAAAATAATAAGTGTTTTTCTCTAATTGTAAAAGTAATGTATAATGATTATTAGAAATTAAAAATTAAACACTCTAAAAAGAAAAATCAGTTTACCCTAGTTTTATCTTCAGAGTTAGCATTTTGCTGTGTTTTCGTCCAGTGTTATTTTCTGTGGGTATGTGCTTGGGTGTGAGGGGTGGTAAGAAAGAAATAGGACAGTTGTTTTTACCAAACTGAAAACCTATTGAATAAATAGAATGTTGA
The DNA here is from genome assembly GCA_004024805.1 of Geosciurus inauris. Lineage (NCBI taxonomy): Eukaryota > Metazoa > Chordata > Mammalia > Rodentia > Sciuridae > Geosciurus > Geosciurus inauris. The sequence goes on along the minus strand of PVHX01015087.1, from coordinate 18,410 downwards.
AGTCTGCTTCCTTTATTTGCATCATAAGCAGTTTCTCATGTCATTTAATAAAAATAATAGCTAATATGTATTGAGCATTTACTGTTATAGTCATCCTTATAAGCACTTTATATATGAATTCATTTAATCTTTTCTAGAGTCTCTAATTAGGTACTGTTATTATCCACCTTTGTTACATGAGGAAATGAGTCACAGAAGTATTTAAAAGGTTGTCCATGTTCACAAAGCTCGCAAATGGTAGAGCTGGGATACAGACCCAAATTCAGTTCCAGACTCTATGCTTTTAGCCATTGTTTATTGCTTTCTATCATTCTGAAACATGAGTTGCAGTATCTGTATAATGTTCAGTTATACATAGTACTGATTTTGCTTTCTTTCCTCACTATTTTATTTTGTGAACAATTTCCATGACCATTAATATGATTTGAAAACATAATATTTAATGGCTGCAAGTATTCATTTATGTAATCATTGTGTGAACTTGAAGCTGGTTCCAGTTTCTGAGATTATAAATAATGCTGCAGCAAACTCCCTACCTGGGCCTGACATAAAACATCTTTGGGGGAAGGAACTCACACCATAGTATGACAAAGGGCTCATTTTAGGACAAAGGACAAAGGTGATGCTCCACAGGTTACAAAGGCAGGAGATAATTTTGATAAATTGAGTTTTGGAAAACCAAGAGAAATTTGACCACTTTGAACCACTTCTGAAGGCAGGCAAAACACAAACCTTTAGTGGCCTGCATCCTCAGTAGTCCACAGTTCTGTCAGTCAAGGCAAAAAGGCCACTGAAATTAATGACCAGGAAAGCAGGGTGAAGGCAAAGATAATATCAGAGTTACTGTTGCAGTGGGATGGAGATAGCTTCATGACATGGAGATCTCTTTCATGGAAAAGGATCTAGGGAGAGATGTTCAGGCTGCAGTAAAGAAAGTACTTCTTATTCTCTGTAAATGTGATAAACTGAGGCAGAGAAACTGTTACTTAGTTTCATCAAAGTGGTGATCAACAGGCCTAATGGAAAGGTGTCCTATTAGCTTCTGAGCAAAACATGGTCTCCTACTTGACGAAGACTCTAGCCTGTGAGATGATGCTGACTTTAGTTGTACAAATTATTGAGAAGACTCTCTGAAGTGCTATTAGTAAAACTCAGACTCAGGTCACTCCTATGTCTTGTATTGAGGCATGGGAAATTGGATTTTCTCTAAATGTGATCCAAGACTATGATGAATCTCCAATCTTCTTGAAATTCACTAAATGGGTGGGTGGCTGGGGTTGTAGCTCAGTAGTAGAGCACTTGCCTAGCACATGTGAGCACTGGGTTTGATCCTCAGCACCACATAAAAATAAATAAATATATTTTTTAAAAAGTCTTTTTTAAAAAAGCAATTCACTAAAGGTGTGTGAGTAAAGTGCCACCGGTATTTATAAGAAGGAAATCTCCTCTGGCCCTGGTGGTAATCTCATGAAGGCTTTTGCAAAATGGACCCCACCCCCACCCCCAACCAGCAGCTGACACAATGGAGTTGTCATACATTCTGCCATTACAACTGCCACAAAGCCCAGTCATCACTTACCATGATCGTATGTTTGGCCCCTCTTTGTGAAGATATGCCTGGGTCTAGCCCAGCAAGCCAAGAGATAATATTAGAATCAAGAAGATGAGACAAGTTGTTAACACCAATGCTGAGGGAAAGAGCATATCAATTGATGTTCTCTATTTTGCATACATACATCTTTAATGTGAAGCTCATCACAAATGCTGCCCCTTGGCAGGTGCCATTGCCATGTCTAGGAGACAGTCATTAGAGTTTTTCACCAATTCATGTAGGAGGTGCCAGCATTGCAACAGAGGGCTATGTCTGTCTTTGAACATTATACAAAATAGGGTACAGGCTGTCAGCTTGCTGCTGTTAAAACCACTGGAACAGACAGATCTGCAGGGGCATGTACAGCTGCAACCCAGCTGAACGAATCTGTGACACATTTAAGCAGGCTCATTTAGGCATAGCAGATATAGTGATGAGGTTCCATATTTTAGGAAAAGGATGACCAGAAGGCCACCAAAGACACTAATAAAGTTTTTAGTTAACTTCAGTCAAGAGAAGAATAATGTTTAATTTATATGTATAAAATTCCTACATTCCACCTTAAGCAAGTAAACTTCAAAATATTTTGTATCCAATGGATGAACATCTTTTAAATAAAACAAATGATGGTACTTTAAAATGCAAAAAAAAAAATGAAATTATGTATACCTTTATTTTTTATCTCAACAATCCAGTGATTTTTAAAGATAGAGCTAGAGAGATTTCAAGATGGCAGAACAGAGCAGGTTGCTTTCCTGGCTGTTCCATGGTGTGAAACCGAGAATGCAGATTGGCAGCTTCTCAGCAAGGTGGGTAAATGAAAAAAAAGCAGGTGGAGGGGTACTGTAATTTAATACTGGGCACTGAGAGCAGATCGGGGACTCAAGAGGTTGGATACAATAAAATAAGGAAGAAATCTTCAGCACCACAGCTGCTGCGATGGGCTAAGGCACCAGCTAGAGCAATCCCTCCAGGAGCACAGTGGAGGGATAAGGGAATTAAAGGAACCTGCATTTTTAGGAGGACTGAGATGTGTCTGGGTACAGAAAGTTTAGAGATCAAAGACGGTGCTTGACTAAACTGAAAGGTGCACTACACAATAGCCTTGTGCAGGAAAGAAACCACATCTCCCTTGGCAGCATATGGAGGACAGAGGAAAGGAACCATTTTGCCACCATAGCAATGGGGACTGCAGCTGAAGGAGCCAAGTCCTGGCAAATCTGAGTGTGGCCCAAAAATACAGTCCTGAAAAACCCACACTGCATGACACAGAGTGTGCTTAAGTGACTAAGAGAAAATCAAACATGTACAGAGGTTTACACAGGGAATAACTGGTAGCAGAAAGCAACCCAGCTCTCCCCCTTCTCCTTCATTCCAGCTACTTGCAGGACTGGCTGGGAGAGATGCGCCTGGCTAGGAATTTGAATGAGTGGGGGTGGTAGAGATTGAGTTTGAAGACTAAACCTGAGACCAGGAATCTTGGGATCCCCTGGTGATGCAGTGGACTAAGAATTGGCTCCTCCACCACAAGAATGGAACCCAGGGGAGATCCTGGGTTGACTGGCACTTGCTGGGCCCTGGATGTGTGCTGATTTAAGATCTTTAGACCAACTGGCACCAAATGAAGACCCTGGAGCCTACCTAAGCCTAAACCCTGCATCCAGGAGTTCTGCCTAGAGGATTACCTCTCTCACCCTAGCAACCCCACCCTGAGGGTGGAGCAAGCATCATACTTCAGATATCCCTCACCTAACTGCTGAGAAGGAAAGCTGAGAATCCTTGGAACTCCAAGGGAAACAATTCTTTTAACTTTTCATTGAAATCTTATAATCATCACATCCTACATCACTTCTGTTCTCTCCCTGTTCACCATTTAAAATTACAAACCATTTTGCAAATAACTGATCATTGTATTAAGCTCATTCATTAAAAGAACAGAGTGTCAATGAATAAATGACCTAACATTACATCTTGAAGCCCCAGTAAAGAAGAACAAATCAACATGAAAAGTAATAGAAGACAGAAAATAATTAAAATGAGAGCTGAAATCAATGAAATTGAAACAAAAGAAACAATCCAAAAAGTTGACAAAACAAAAAGTTGGTTCTTCTAAAAAAATAAGTAAAATTTATAAACCCTTAGCTAAGCTAATGAAGAGAAAGAGAGAACTGAAATTACTAAAATTCATGATGAAAACTGAAACACCACAGTGGACACTACTGAAATACTGATGATAATCAGAACCTATTTTGAAAACTTATGCTCTTATAAAATAGAAAATCTTGATGATATCAACAAATTTCTAGAGACATATGACCTACCCAAATGGAATCAGAAAGTCATAGAAAATTTAAACAGATCAATTTCAAGCAATGAAAATAAAGATGGCATCAAAAGCCTGCCAAGAAAAAAAAGCCCAGAACTAGATGGATTTTCAGCCGAGTTCTCTACCAGAATTTCAAAAAATAACTAATGCCAATCCTCCTCAAATTATTACGTGAAATAGAAAATGAGGGACCCCTTCCAAACTCATTCTATGAAGCTAGTATCCCTTGATACCAAAACCAGACAAAGACACATCAAGGAAATAAAACTTCAGACCAATATCCCTGATGAACATAGATGCAAAAGTTCTTAATAAAGTACTGGAAAATTGCATACAAAAACATATTAAAAAGATAGTTCACCATGATCAAGTGGGATTCATCCCAGGGATGCAAAGTTGTTTCAATGTATTGAATGTAATTCATCACATCAATAGACTTAAGGTAAGAATCCCATAATTATCTCAATAGATGCAGAAAAATCATTTGATGAAATACAGTTTATATTCATGTTCAAAACAACAGAAAAACTAGGGATAGTAGGAATATTCCTCAACATTGTAAAAGCTATCTATGCTAAACCCAAGGCCAACATCATTCTAAATGGAAAAAAAATGAAAGCATTCTCTCTAAAAACTTGAACAAGAGAGGAATGCCCTCTTTCACCACTTCTATTGAGCACAGTCCTGGAAACTCTAGCCAGAATAATTAGAAAAAAGAAATTAAAAGAATACAAATAGGAAAAGAAGAACTCAAACTGTCTTTATTTGTTGAAGATGTAATTCTATATTTAGAAAACCCAAAAACTCCACTAGGAAACTTCTCCCACACATAAATGAATTTAGTAACATAGCAGGATATAAAATTAATACACAAATCAATTGGCCTCCTATAATCAGTGATGAATCAACTGAAAAAGCAATTAGGAAAACTATCCCATTCTCAACAGCCTCAAAAAAAAAATATTTTGGAATCAATCTAACAAAAGAAGTAAAAGACCTCTACAATAAACACTATAGAACTCTAAAGAAATAAATTGAAGAAGACCTTAGAACATGGAAAGATCTTCCATGTTCTTGGATAGGCAGAATAAATATTGTCAAAATGGCCATACTACCAAAAGCATATAGATTTAATGCTTTTGCTATTAAAATTCAAATGACACTCTCCATAGAAATGGAAAAAACTGTCAGGAAATTTATTTGGAAAAATAAAAGACCCAGAGAAGCCAAAGCAATCCTTAGCAAGAAAAGTGAAGCAGGCGGCATCACAATAACAGACCTTAAATTATATTACAGAGCTATAATAACAAAAACGGCATGGTGTTGGCACCAAAACAGACATGAAGATCAATAGTACAAAATAGAAGGCACAGAGACAAACCCATATAAATAGTTATCTCATACCAGATAAAGGCACCATAAAAATTGGAGAAAAGATAACCTCTTCAAAAAATGGTGCTGGGAAAACTGGAAATCCAAATGCAATAAAATAAAATTAGACCCCCATCTCTTACCCTGAACAAAACTCAACTCAATGTGGATCAAGGATCTATGAATTCGATCAGAGACTCTGAACTTACTAGAAGAAAATGTAGGTCCAACTTTCCATCATGTAGGCTTAGGGATCAACTTCCTCAACAAGACTCCTAAAGCACAAGAAGTAAAATCAAGAATCAATAAATGGGATGGTATCAAACTAAAAAGCTTCTTCACAGCAAGGAAACAATCAAGAACATAAAGAGAGAGCCTATGAGAATGGGAGAAAATCTTTGCCACCTGCACCTCAGATAAAACATTTATCTCCAGGATATATAAAGAACTCAAAACAACTCAACCAAAAAACAAATAACCCAATCAACAAATGGGCAAAGGAACTGACCAGACACTTAATGGAAGAAATACAATTGGTCAACAAATATTTGAAAAAATGTTCAACATCACTAGCAATTAGAGAAATGCAAATCAAAACTACTCTAAGATTTCATCTCACTCCAGTCAGAATGGCAATTATCAAGAATACAAGCAACAATAAGTGTTGGTGAGGATGTGGGGGGGGAAGGTACAGTCATACATTGCTAGTGGGACTGCAAATTGGGGCAACCTATCTGGAAAGTATTATGGAGATTCCTTAAAAAACTTGGAATGAAACAACCATTTGACCCAGCTATCCCATTCCTTGGCCTATACCCTAAAGACTTAAAAATAGCATACTACAGTAATGCAGCCACTTCAGTGTTTGTAGCAGCACAATTCACAATTGCTAAACTGTGAAAGCAACCTAGATGCCCTTCAATAGATGAATTGATAAAGAAATTGTGGTATATATACACAATGGAATATTACTCAGCATTAAAAGAAAATAAAATCATGGCATTTGCAGGTAAATGGATGGAGTAGGAGAATATCATGCTAAATGAAGTAAGCCAATCCCAAAAAACCAAAGGCCAAATGTTTTCTCTGATTAGTGGATACTGATTCATAATTGGGGGGGGTGGAGCATGGGAGAAATGGAGGAACTTTGGATAGGGCAAAGGGGAGGGAGGGGAAGGGAGGGGACATGGGGGTAGGAAAGATGGTGGAATGAGGTGGACATCATTACCCTAGGTACATGTATGAAGACACGAATGGTGTGACTCTACCTGTGTACAACCAGAGAAATGAAAAATTGTGCTCCATATGTGTACTGTGAATTGAAGTGCATTCTGCTGTTTTAAAAAAAATTAAAAATTAAAAAAAAACTACACTGAGATTTCATCTTACTCCAGTCAGAATGGCAATTGTCAAGAATACAATTACAATAAATGTTTTCAAGGATGTGGGGAAAAAGGTACACTCATACATTGCTGGTGGGACTGCAAATTGGTGCAATCACCCTATAAAGCAGTATGGAGAATCCTCAGAAAACTTGGAATGGCCCGGTTATCCCACTCCTCAGCATGTACCTAAAGGACTTAAAATCAGCATACTATAGTGATGCAGCCACATCTATGTTCATAGCAGCTCAATTCATAATAGCTAACCAATCTAGATTCCCTTCAGCAATGAATGGATAAAGAAAATGTGGTATGAATACACAATGTAATATTACCCAGCCATAAAAAAGAATGAAATTATGACATTTGCTGGTAAATGGATGGAACTGGAGACTATAATGCTAAGTGAAATAAGCCAGTCCCAAAACACCAAAGACTGAATATTCTCTCTGTTATGCGAATGCTGACTCTTAATAGGTGGCATGGGAGGAGTGGAGGAGGTTCAACGGATTGGACAGGAGGGAGTAGAGGGAATGGAGTGGGGATGGGAAAATGGGGAAAACAGTAGAATGAATCAGGCATAACTTACCTATGTTCATATATGAATACACAACCAGTGTAACTCCACATCATGTACAACCACAAGAATGGGAAGTTATTTTCCATGTATGTATGATATGTCAAAATGTATTCTACTGTTATATATAACTAAAAAGAACAAATTATTTTTTAAAAAAGAAAAAGAAAGATAGGGGTGGGTCACATGAAATTTTAAGGGATATTACTAGAGTAGATAAAAGGGACCATGGGGAGGAAAGGAGAGGAGGAAAGGAGAAATACGGAGGAATGATATCAACAAAATTGTATTGTCATATTGCATGTATGTATGAATATATAACAACCAATCCTATGCTTATATACAACTATAATGCACCAATTAAAATATGGAAAAAGAATAAAAAGATTAGCTAATATCCTTGTTAGCATGAATTTCTAAAAGATATTCTGTAAATGGTAATGTATGATTTAAAATTTGCCTGACTTTTCAGTATGTGCGATTAAATCGAGAGGCAAAACAAGTGTTCTGATTTTGTGATACTACAAACTCTAGGCTTTTCAGCAGTTTTTTTTTTTTTTTTTTTTCTGTATTGAATCTGTTAATATGGTGAATTAGCTGAAATAATTTTCAAATGTTAAGTTGACTTACATTCTTGTGTGAAACTCAACTTGGTCATGATACATAGTTGGCTCAAATTTTGTTTAGTACCTGTCTTTATATTCAGAGGCAAGATAAGTTATAGACTTTCCTCTTTCAAACTGTCACTGAATTTTTAGTATCAAGGTGTTGATAGCTCTATAAAATGACTTGGAGGAAGTTCTTTTTTTTATTTTCCTGCTCTTGGAAAACTTTATGTAAGATTGAAATTTTGTCTATTTTTGCTTTACTTGCTTGGTAAAATTTATTTGTAAGAGTGGCTGGATGTGTTATTCTCCAAGTTGAAATTTTTTTTGATTACTGATTCACCCTCTGTGAAGGTATTTTTTAAAAATTTTAACTGATACTCTAAAACATAAAAATCACACATATTAATGAGGTATTATGTAATGTTTGATACATGTATACATTGTGTAATGTTTAAGGCAGGTGAAGCTTATTTATCTTCTGAACCTTTTATCATTTTTTGTGATGAAAACTTTCAAAGTCATGTCAAGCTTTTTGAAATATACAGTATATAATTGTTATCTATATTCACCATACTGTGCAATTGTCGCCCAGAGCTTCTTGCTCCTATCTAAACATACCTTAGTGCCTGCTGACCAACCTTTCCCCATCTCCACTCCTTTACTGTCCCCAACGTCTGGTAAGTACCATCCCTTTCTCAACTTCTGTAAGATCGACTTTTTAAAATATCACATATGCATGAGAACATGCAGTACTTGTCTTTATGTACCTGACTTACTTCACTTAATATGATCATCTCCAATTCCATCCATGTTGTCGCAAGTGAGAGCATTTCATTTGTTTTTGTGGCTGAATGGTATTCCACTGTGTATATGTACCACATTTTCTTTATCCATTCATCTGCTGAGGGCTGCTTAAGCTATTTCCACTTTTTGGCTATTATGAATGGTGTTTCAATAAACATGGGAGCATGGATGTCTCTTCTGAATACCGATTTCATTTCCTTTGGATCTTTATCCAGTAGTAGGATTGCTGGATTATATAGTATTTCCATTTTTAATTTTTTGAAGAACTTCCATACTGTTTCCATAATGGTTATACTAATTTACATTCCCACCAACAGTAGGAAAGTGTTTCCTTTTCTCCTCATCCACACTTGTTATCTTTAGTCTTTCTGATATTAGCCATTCTTATTGGAGTGAGGTGATAGCTCATTGTAGTTTTGATTTGCATTTCCCTGATAATTGTTGGTGTTAAGCATTTCTTCAGTACTTGTTGACTTCTTTTTGAGAAATGTCTATTTAAGATGTATTGCCATTTTTTTTTCCTGTTTTGTTCACTTTATTTCCCAGGTGTTCTAATCAATGTCAATAATAGAAGAAAATATGACACAATGAAATTGGAAAAGGTTAACACAATTATACTTTGTATAGCCCATTTTTGAAAGAGGCTATTTGTTTTTTAGCCATTGAGTTTTTAGAGTTCCTTATATATTCTGGATGCCAATTCCTTGTCAGTTGTATGCATTGCAAGCATTTTCTCCTACTCTGTAGGTTATCTTTCACTCTTGAGTGTTTCTTTTTTTGAGTGTGCAGAAGCTTGATAACTTTTTAAAAATGTTTATTTATGAATTATAATTATATATGTATAATTATATATAATGGTATAATAGTAGAATTAATTATGCCTTTTCATACATGTATGTGACATAATTTGATCAATCTCATTCCCCAGTACAAAGATTTTTAGTTTTATGTTAACTCCCTTGTCTGTTTTTGCTTTCCTGTGCTTTTGGGTGCCTGTCCAAAATATCCTTGCCCATTCCAGTGTTGTAAAGAATTTCTCCTGTTTTGTTCTAATAGTTGCATAGTTCCAGATCTTATATTTAAGTACTTATTAATTTAAAAAAAATTTTTTTTAGTTGTTGATGGATTTTTATTTTGTTCACTTATTATTTATATGTGGTGCTAAGGCTTGAACCCAGTGCCTCACACATGCTAAGCAAGTGCTCTACCACTGAGCTACAGCCCCACCCTCCTAAGTATTTAATCAATTTTGACTTAAGTTTTGTCTCTAGTGAGAGGGAAGGATCTAGCTTCATTCTTCTGCATGTGGATATCCAATTTTCCATACACACCATTTATTGAACGCTGTCCTTCTTCCAATACATGTTCTTAGCACCTTTGTCAAAAATCAGTTGGTTTCTATAAAGGTGTGTTTATTCCATTGGTCTATGTGTCCTTTTATTCAAATGCCATGTTGTTTTGATTATTATAGTTTTATAGTATGTTTTGAATTCAGGTAATGCAATACTTCCTGCCTTCCCCACTCTCCAACCCTCAATAGCTTTGGCTGTATGTGTTTTTGTTGTTGTTTGGGTTTTTTGGGAGGATTCCATATAAAATTTGAATTGTTTTTCCTAGTTCTGTGAAAATTTGTGTTTAGAAAGAAATTACATGGAATCTGTAAATCACTTGAGTACGTATGGACAATTTAGTAATATTGATTCTTCTAAACCATTAACAGGGATATATTGCCACTTTTTTGTGTTCTCTTCAGTTTGTTTCATCAGTGTTTTATATTTTTCATTGTAGAGGTCTTTCACTTCTTTTATCAAATTTATTCCTAGATATTTTATTTATTCATTTATTTTTACTAGTTATTGTAAACAGGATTGCTTTCTTGATTTCAATTTCAGGTAAACTTACTACTGGCATGTAACAATGCTGTATGTTGATTTTATATCCTACAACTTTGCTGAATTAATATATTAATTCTAATAGGGTTTCGGTGGAGTTTGGGGGTTTTTCTACATATCAGATCATGTCACTTGCAAAGAGTGACAATTTGATTTCTTTTTCAATTTAATGCCCTGTTTATTTTTCCTGATTTCTCTGGCTAGGACTTAAAGCACTGTACTGAATTAAAGTGATGAAAGTGGGCATGCTTGTCTTCTTCCATATCTTAGAAAGCTTTCAGCTTTCCCTCATTCAATATAATGTTTGTTGTTGGCTTATTATAAATGGCTTTTATTATGTACAGGTATGTTCTTTATATGCCTATTAAAATGTTCAGTGTTTTTATCATGAATGAATGCTGAATTTTATCAAATGCTTTTTCTGCATGAATTGAAATAACTGTATGTTTTTTGACCTTCATCTAGCCAATATGGTAGATCATGATTGTTGATGTGTGTATATTGAACCATCCTTGCATCCCTGGGATGAATACCATTTGATCATGGTGAATAATCTTTTTAATGTGCTGTTGGATCTATTTTGCTAGTATTTTGTGAGAATTTTTGCATCTGCATTCTTCGGTTTTCTTTTTTATTGTGTCCTTATATGGTTTTGGTGTCAATGTGATGCTGGCCTCTTAGAATAGCTTTGGAAAGATTCGTTCCTCTTCTGTTTTTTGGAATAACTTAAGGAGGACTGGTTTGGTAGAATTCAACAGTGATGCCATCTGGTCTGGGCTTAAATTTGATGGGGAACTTTTTATTGCTGATTCAATCTCATTCTTCTTATTAGTGTGTTCAGGTTTTCTGTTTCTTCATAGCTCAGTCTTGATAAGGTTTATGTGTCTAAGAGCTTGTCCATTTCTTCTAGATTATTACATTTATTGACATTTAATTGTTTATAATAATCACTGGTGATCTTTTGCATTTCTGTGATGTCAATTGTAATGTTTTTCAATCTTTTTTTATTTTATTTTTTGAGTTTTCTCTCTCTTTTTCTTAGTCTAGATAGTTTGTCGGGTTTTTTTTTTTTATCTTATTGAAGAACCAGTTCTTTGTTTCATTGTTCTTTTGTATTGCTTTTTTAGTCTCCATTGCATTTATTTCTGCTCTGCTGTTCATTATTTCTTTACTTGTGCTAAGTTTGGTTTAGTTTGTTCTTGCTCTTCTGTTTCCTTGAGATGCAGTGATAAGTTGTTTATCTGAGATTTTTCTATTTTTTTTCCAGTGCTGGGAATCAAACTCAGAGTCTCAACATGCTAGGCAAACACTCAACCAGCCACAGATGATGCTAGCTGGATGAAAGTATGATAGACTGGGGTCACATTTCTTCCTCTGACACTGGAGCTGTTCCAGAGGCTCTCTCCACAGGCAGGCCTGGGGCTAGGGGCCATTAGGATCTGCCCAATATTAGGTTTTACCAGTCTAGTACTAAGTTCCAGGTGTCACACACCACCCTGTGTACCCAAGATTAAGGTAGTGTTGTTAAAGTCCAACTGTTGGCCACCTGGACTGATGCTAAGTTGGGTTGTGCCTGAGTCTTACAATTGAGAGGACCTCCCATAGTCTCAGAGTTTTCCTGAGGCCTATGCCTTAGCTGTTGGTGATGCAAACTGAAACATGAGTCTGTCCTGCTGGAGTACAGGTCTCCGTCTGGTGCCAGAGCAGTTTGAGAATCCCATCTATGAGTACTAGCCTGACAGTAGCTGTGCTGCTCAAGGTTGGGGAATGGGTGGTGGAGACAGTTCTGTGGACACCAAGGTTAGCATTAAGTTGGTTTGCACCTGAATCTCACAGCCACAAGAGCTTCACAGTCTCAGGAGGAGAGTAGGTGATCCCAGGCCCAATCCAAGGATGGAGCTAATGCAGCAGAAACTCAGATCTGTCCTACACATGGTCAGATCTCCACTGATACTGGAGCTGGTCTTGAGGCTCTGTCTCTGAGCTCTGGCATGTGTATAGGGCCTTCAGTTTCTATTGGTTGTTTGATCTCAGTGCAGTGGGCCTGGCACTGGACTCTGAGGCAAAGCCCTGTGCTAGCTTTCATGCCCTGCTCCCCAGTGGATGAAGTATTGATTCCTACTCTGCTGCCCAAGGTTAGAGGAGGGTGGTTGGAGGTCTTTAGCCACATGAACTAATGCATTTCTAACAGCTCAGTCCACAGGTGTTAGCCTGGTGATAGGGTTGTGGGTTTTGTCTAGCTCTGGGTTTCACCATGGTAGGTCTCGTACTGGGTTTCAAGTCTATAGCCTGAAATTAATCTTCTCTCCCTCCCTCAAGTGAAAAGCACCTGTTCCAATGCTGGGCTGCTTGGAGTCAGGGAAGATGCATGACACAGGCAACATTTTCCCTCCTGCCTTTTTCAGTGCAGCTTTTCATTTTGTTACACTAAAAGCAGGCACTATGGTCTCTCACCTGTTTCCTTAGTTCTTGTGCTGATTGGTGCATGAATAGCTAGGGATTGAACCCAAGGTCTCAGGCATGCTGATCACCTACTCTCCTCCATTGAGCTACATCTCCAGTTCATTCTACTTCTTTTTGAATCAATTTTGATAATTTATGTTTTTCTGGGAATTTGTCCATTTCACCTAGACTTCCAGAATTTTGATGAGATATTTAGAATATACCTTTTATGCCTGCTGTAACTATTATTTGGACTTACACACTCATCTTTATTTGAATATGCCCAGTCTCCTATTTGCCTTATCCATTAAATTTCTGATATCAATTTTTATGTATTTTTTCCTTACAAGAAATACTGTTGGGAAGAACATGGGAACAATGGTGGATCTCTATTCACAGGGGCTTAAGCAGGGAGGGAGCATGGGGACAGTAAAGGTGGTGGAATATGATGGACATCATAGCCCTAACTGTATGTATGACTGCATATATGTTGTGATTCTATACAACTTATAACTAGAGAATTGATATGTTATCCTCTATCTATGTACAATGAATCATTTACACTGTTAACATGTAAGCCTTAATTTTAAAAAAAAGAAATAGAAATACTGTTGGGTTCTTTTTCAAACCTGCATGTAAGTTTTGAAAGTTACTTGAGCATACTATTACTACTTCATGTATTTCTTTAAATATACCTAGTATATATAATCTTTCATAATGAAAATATCCAGATTTGCATGTCTGGTTCTATGAGTTGTTTCTGTTGATTCTCTCATATATTGAGTGATTTTATAATGGTCAATTTATGTGTGTGGGAATGTGGTGGAAGTTCTTTGAGGCCTGCATTGAAACTATGCTCCTGCAGAGAGGATTACATGTGATTCCCCATAACTAATGTGAATTATTACCTTAAACATGCCTAAGAGTGGGCCTGTGATGAAGGCCTCTAACTGGCACTTGTCCCCCAACCCTTCATACCAAACTGAGCTAAGACTAAATCAGGCAAGTACCTTCACCCACCATCCACCTCGGGAGGGCATTTTTTTCCCCAATTCATTTACTACAGGGAGTGACAGAAGGGAAACATCTGGTGTTTCTGATGCAGCTTCCTATTTTTCAAGATCTGAGACTTGGCCTCTGACCCCCAACATTCCACAGGTTAAAGCATAAGCTCTAGTCTAGACCTTCAATGATGGGCAGAGCCTCAGGAAAACTCTTTGTTTAGCTCTGGCTGACCAAGAGACTTCAGGAACCTTTCCTACCTCAGAGGGTTTGGTTATTCTCCTGGCAGTTCCTTTGTGTGTTTAAAAGATTTTTTAAAAATATATATTCAGCATTTTTAGTCTTTTATACTGAAAAAGCTTTTTTCTGCTATCAGGTCTACCATATTGGAAGAAATGGAAGTTAGTTTTGTTTTTCCTAACAGTGAAATGTAAGTTTTAAATCTTATCTAGAAACACAACTGGTTGACTTAAGGATTTTTAAGTCAACCTCAGTTTTTTAGGTCACAGTCAAGGTCAGAGAAATAAATAAAAAAGTAGCTATCACTTTGGGTTAACTCTTAATGCATAGGACCCTGTGCTCATGATCTCATTTAATCCACTATCTCTATTCTGTGAGATAGATTCTGTTATTCCCATAGTAAAAAATGAGGTCACAGAAGCATGGAAGAGGTTCAGGAAACTTTCTCAAGGTCACATAATGACCAAATAATTCACAATGTTGACCTTGGTTCATCAAGAAAAAAATCATGCTTGATGAAATCTGTTTATGTTTGGTGCATTGCTATTTCACAAGGCAGCAAAATGTGTAATACATCTTAGATTTCCATTTAAATTGTGTTGTAGATTGGTGTGGTGTTGCCATATTAAAAAGATAAGAATATCAAAAAATACCAAAGGCAATTTACCTTGCCTCTTTACTACTTTGCCTCCTCTAAGAAAAATTATTCTTAGAATGCCTCCCAAGGATTTTTCTGAATATCAAATCCCAAAACACATTTATCAACCTGGATGAGAGGGGAACTTTGGCCAAGGACTTTAGAGATGAATTGCTAGGCATTGATTCCCTTGTTCCATAATGCATCCCAAACCACTTCTCTCCCACAATTTCAGCCAGCTGGGTATTGTTTGATTATAGTGTTAATACATACTTCTCCCTGTGAACATGTTTTTTTTGGGAAAAAATAGTTTATATTTTTCTAGTTGAAACTAAATGTTATAAATCAGATTTGAAAATGGATTTTCTTAGTACCAAATTTCAAATGAAGAATGCTGGTACTGCTTGTTCCAGTTGTTTCCAATGAACCTCCTTTTTCTTATGCAATGGTGTTTTCTGATTTACCAATTTGGGATAGATATTGAAATATTCTGCTCAATGTTCATATGTTTTTCTCTCAAACAAGTTTTAATCCTCCTCAAGTAATGAGATCTATCAGCCCCCCAAAATTCACAACATGAACTTTAGGAAGATATTCCTTACCCAAATTCAAAAGTAGACAGTTCTGGCAATTTTACTCCCTCTGTGCTGGGCTAGTAATTGAGACCTGTGCTACTGCCTGCAGTTTCCACTGGCATGCTCACAATTATCTGCCCTTCCTGGTCCTGCTATTTCTAAGGCCAAGCACATAGTGTGAGCTGCTACCACTTCAGACTTAACCCACCCTCCCCTGACTTTTCCTCTCAGGTTGGCCACCTGTCTTGCCTCTGGAAGCTCTGTTCCAAAGTAGGGGTGAAGGAGACCAGGATTCAAGCTCCCTGCTGTCTTTTTTGACCTTTCTATGCATGGGAAATGGAGGGAGAATGATAACTGTCTTTTGGTTCGTTTGTGAATGAATCCATAGCAAAAGAGAGGGCAGTATACTCATTTATATCTCAAAAATCAAAAAACTTAATAGTCCCACAGTTCTTTACTTGTCTAAGCTGTCAGGAACCTGTCCTGAAAAGTGCTGTAAGGATCTTTTTTTTTTTCTTTTCAAGTTTTTCATCTATTAAACTTGATGAAATGATGAACTCAAGTGTGTTTCATAGTACCTGATACCATCATTTTCTCACTTGCAGAATGACTTTGAAAACCTCATACACTTATACATAAAAACAAACATTGTAATTCTCAGAATGGTGGATGATTCTTGTTACAGTGAAGTTTGGGAAATAAAGGTTTTTTTGTTTTTTTACCCAATTTTCCTGGTGAATGAGTAAGTGACTTCAGAAATGAAAAGACAACATGAAGAGAAACATAAAGCTACTTCCAAAACTGAGAAGTTAACTCATTTTCTTCCTGCATTCATTTGGAGTCTGTTTGCATTAGTTTTGCTCTTTCCTTTCTTCTTTCTTCCTCTCTTCCCAGTTGAGCTTTAGTAATCTCAAGAGAGAGTGGAAGTTCATTTCCTTCTTTATTTGCATACTGGGAATAAGAATGAGGGGAAACTTCTCACTTTGAGCTGTTATTTTGTCCACATTCTTTAGAGAAGGAGGATAAAGCAGAATTTTTGAGGTAGAATCTTAGTCTTTCTCTTATTCTCTACATCCCCCCATGTATCCCTCTCTATATAATCATCAGCATTCATTTTCAGATTCAATAGGTATTAACAACTTTTAATAACTTTAGTGTCTGACTTCTTATGGGATACCACAAGTGCTAAAAACTAAGTAGATAATATAATGAAATGTTACTTCTATAATATAATACAATTGTCCCTTGGTGTCCATGGACAATTGATTCCAGGACCCCCTGTACCAAACTGTGCATGCTCAACTCCCTTGTATAAAATTACATACAAATTTGCATATAACTCATGTACATCCTCCCATATGCTTTAAATCATCTCTAGATTACATATAATACCTAATAGAGTGAAAATGTTTTGTAAATAGTTGTTGAACTATATTGTTTAGGGAATAATGACAGAAAAAAATTGATATATGTTCAATACAGACACAGATTTTTCCCTGAATATTTTCAATATTTGATTCCACAGATGTGCAGCCCACAGATACAGAGGACTGACTGTTAAGACTAAATAAAGTTGGCATCAGGGGTCCAGCTGAGTATGCACAGGTGTTACATACAAGTCTTTCTGGTTGATTACTACATCCAGAAGCGAATGTGCCTTCAGCTGCCTTTGTTTAAGTGACAGATGGTACCTGGCAAGTGCACAGTCCTTACACTCAGGGTAGTTCCCATTTGTATTTGTTTTTTCTATGTAAGTTATACTTACATGTAGGTTTTATTTGTATTTGTCTAAAATGATTTCTTGTAACTGTACCATTAAACTTTTATCAGAGTTACATCTTCTATCCACCAACACAGAATTTAACCATTTCA
The DNA here is from genome assembly GCA_004024805.1 of Geosciurus inauris. NCBI lineage: Eukaryota > Metazoa > Chordata > Mammalia > Rodentia > Sciuridae > Geosciurus > Geosciurus inauris. The sequence continues at coordinate 1,091 of PVHX01015087.1, read as the reverse complement.
ATATTTACATATTTCAAGTTCAACTCAATATTCCATTCATCAGACCTAAGTAAAATAGCTTATTAATTTATCAGTTATGAATATATTCTGAACGGACCAGTCTTCATTGGGAACTTCTGGAAACTAAGTAAAATGTGTGTGGTGTGATCTTCTATGTTGCTCTCTTATAGCTACTATAGTAATACCAGTTAAGATATATTAATGTGAAAAGCAGAAGATTATTGTATACTTAGATGTCAATAAGATTTCTTTGGAAATTTCTGAATATTAATGAGCTTTGCTATATTTCATAATTGAAAAAGACATTATATTAGATTATTGACACAGATCTACACAATCTCAGAAATGACAGAATTTAGGAAGCAAAATCAGAACATGGACTTTAGAATCAGACATGTGTAGTGTGAAATCTCAACCCTTCCACACACTAGTCATAAGACCTCAGGGAAAACATGTCTCATCTGTATAATAATAATAATAATATCACTTACCTTATGGATATTGAAATGATAAAGTCAATAAATATATGGGAAGTCCCTTGGAATATGATAAATACTAAAGTATTTAAGACTATTATTCCTATGACTATTTTTTCTGCTTCTAATTATAACCACCTACTTCTGTTGCTATTAGAAACCAGTTCCCTATCTCCAAGCCCAGTGCTCTGTTAAGCTCTGGTTCAAAAGCCATATTATACTAGGAATTGTAAACTACACCAAAGAAGACAGTAAGATCAACATCTGCATTCTCACCAATCCCTGCTCCACCTGCCATCACATAACATAACTGAGGGCTGCTTAAATGTCCATCCACAATCTCCAGTGAGATCATAATTCTTTGAAAAAACACCATCTTATACTTTTATAAGATCATTTAGCTATTTTATTTAGCTCTAATGATTGTTATATATATATATATATATATTTTTTTTTTTTTTTTTTTTTTTTTTTTGTACTGGAGATTGAACTCAGGGGCACTCGACCACTGAGCCACATCCCCAGCACTATTTTGTGTTTTAAATAGAGACAGGGTCTCACTGAGTTGCTTAGCGCCTCACCATTGCTGAGGCTGACTTTGAACTCGCGATTCTC